>OMLF01012881.1:10045-39645 GCA_900302615.1 Holocentrus rufus | reverse complement strand
CTTCCTGGAAGCAGTTAGACTGGTTTTGTCTTCTGGTACAACCTTTAGTGTTACTCACTTTCTTGGCCCGGCTCATGGCCGAACAGTTGAGATATCTGAGGCGGCTGCTGGAGCTGCGGCTGCAGTGATGTCTGCTGCTGCTGCTGTGTGCTGCTGTTGTTGTTGTTGTTGTTGCTGTTGCTGTTGCTGCTGCATGGCCTGCTGGTTCTGATGCTGCAAAGCCTGCTGCTGTTGATTTTGGAGATGTTGCTGCTGTTGCATCTGCTGGATGTGCTGCTGCTGCATTTGCTGCTGCTGTAGGAAATGTTGCTGCTGCTGCTGCAGATGCTGCTGATGCAACTGTTGCTGCTGCTGTTGGTTCTGCTGTTGTTGCTGCTGCTGCTGCTGGAGCATTTGCAGGCGTTGTTGCTGCTGGAACTGCTGGAGCTGCTGCTGCAGCGCCTGTTGCTGCTGCAGTTGCTGTAGTCCAGGCCTTAAGAGCTGCTGGGGGCGCAGCTGCTGCTGGGAGAACGCATGCTGCTGTTGCTGCTGTTGTTGCTGTTGCTGTGTAAACAACTGCTGTTGATGCATCTGCTGCTGTTGTTGCAGAAACTGCTGCTGTTGTTGGGGCAACTGTGGGAACCCTTGTTGTGCAACCTGCGGCTGCTGCTGCTGATGTTGATGATGCAGCTGCATCATCTGATGCTGCTGCTGAAGATGCACCATAGCATGCTGCTGTTGCTGCTGCTGTGGCATCTGTTGGTGTTGCTGTTGCTGTGTGGCCTGGTGCGATTGTTGTTGTTGTAACAACTGTTGCTGCTGCTCGGCTGTAAGGGGCTGGCTAGGCAGTTTTGATTGGTTGAAGAGAAGAGGGTTATTACTGTTGGCTGTTGGGACTTGGCTCTGATTGGTCTGCTGGTCCAGTGGCTTTGTCTGATTGCCTGTGAGATTCTGGATGATCTGTGGATTTGGAAAAAAACACAATCAAGTAAGACACTAGAAAATAAAGCCATGGCATAATTTTACCTTGATGTGGTCACAAAAATACGGCTAGCTGTAAATTTTACAAGGCACAACTTGACAAATAAGTAATAGTTAATTCACTCAGCTTTAGGCTGCTGCTCATATTCCTTACATGTGCAACGTTTGCAGGTCGATTGGCTGGCTGCATGTCAGAATTGTTGGTAATGTTCCGGAGGGTTCTAGCAGCCGGACTCCACCCAGGCACACTCTCCGACCCTGATACAGCTCCTAAAAGACAGCATGAGGAAGAGAAACAATTTACTGCATGAAATTACACTACGGATGTTGTCAAAGACTGAAGTATCTACTTTTAAAAAATGTGATTTCCCAAGCATTTGCCATCTTTCTCAAGGATGCAAAACATAACGAAGGAAGTAATGCAGCAGTGTCTGCATTTTGCATGAACAAGAGCAAGACAGTTTCAATGTGGACACAGAGAAGCTCCAGCTCTGTTTTGTTTGTTTTCTGAAAAAAGGCTGGCCCATTTAAATTTGGGGTTGTTGGGTCTTAATCAGTTGGGGTCTCTGTTTTTGGCACCATGACCTCTGATGAACACCAACATACGCCCATCAGCCTTCTGGACATACTGACCTTGCTGTGTGGTTTGACTTATGGCAGCAGCACCAGGACGACCATCTGCAGGCATCGGACCGCCGCTGCCGGGCACCGGCGGCACAGTGGCACACAGGTTGATTAGCCCGCTACCCGCGGACGACGCTGGGTCTTTGTTGCCGGTTGGTACGCCCCGCCGTCTGGCTGTGCCTGTTGCCACGGGGGCGGTCGGTGTGACAACTTCAGCCGGTGTCCAGTTGAGGTTCCTCCCCTCCTTCTCCGTGGAGGAGTCGTCGTCCGAGTCGTCAAACATGCGCTCGCTCCGGCGCTCGGGTTTGCGCGAGGAATTCGGGGAGACGGAGTTCAGCCTTTTGGGTCCCGGCCGTCTGCGCGGACTGGACGGGGACTCGTCACCGGAGGAGGCGCCGCTGGACGGCCGCGAACGCCGCGGGCTGTAGCTTCCATCGGAATGGGAACGCTGGTCGTATGACTCCTCCTCACTCTCCTCCTCTTCCTCAGGCTGTATGTAGGTGAGACGTGGATGATAGAGCGCCTCGTCCTTCCTGATCTTGTCTTCAAAAGGTGAGAAGTGAAAAGTCATGTTAAAGAGATGGAAATACCACTGCATGAAAAACAATGATAGGCCCTAAAGCTAAATACTTTATCTAAATACTCGTTTTCTGTACGTCCACTGGTTCGGTTCTGATGGGTAGCATTTTGTGTTACCTTAGCATAAAGACTTGAAGTCTACAGGAGTCATTAGCATAGCTTCGTCAAAGTGAAAAAATAAACCTTACAACAACTCTGAAACTGTCTTCTTTACATTATGTATCATGTTTCTTGGACGATAATGAAATACGCGTCTTGGAATTTCTTTTCTTTTTTTTCTTTCTTTTAAATGAGTTGTTTTAGGTGAAGTTCGATGACGACTGAACATATGTGTCCAGCGGTTCTAGTCCTTACCATCTCATTTCTCCTAAAACGACCCTCGTTTTCAAAAAAAAAAAAATTCCAAGACATGTATTATAATTACACAATACATTGTGTAAATAAAACAGCCTCAGTGTTGCTGAAAGGTTTATTTTTTCACTTTCATGGAGCTACGCTAATGACTCCTGTAGATTTCAAGTCTTTATGCTAAGCTAAAACAAAATGCTACCCATAGGAACCAAACCAGTGGACATACAGAGGTGAAAATGGTATTGAACATTTTGGCTCAGTCTGGGGATTTTTTATTGAATTAATGTCCAAAGGTCATTTTCTCTATTCAGTGACTGCGATCAACTGAATTGTCAACTGAACTGAAGGTCAGCAATATTTTTAGGCATCAGCATTGGCTTTGAATTAACCCACATACAATTCACAGAGGACAAACATATTTACACAGTCTGAACTGAGCCCAACGTGAATATATATGTATTGCAGAAGCATTATGTATATTCACTGCTTAATAGATGAAACAGCAGTTAAACTTACCTTTGACTGAGTCCGTGATCCAGTCTGGGGTGACTATCTTGATCCCAGGGTGTTTTAGGGCACACTCAAATTTAGCCTGGGGAGTAAAATTATTAAACAAGACTTTTTATAAACCTTAACTATATCAAACACAAGGCCAACCTGCTCTTTCCATCAAAAGACTGACCAGCTGATTTCAGGCCAAAGTACTGACTTCATCTATTGAATCCACTTCAGTCTTGAAAGGGAGATAAAACCCTCAAATTACATGAGGCACATGCAGCAATCAGTGTGGTGAGCAAAAGTGTGCAAACACACCCTGGATGATTACAGCGTGCTCAAAAAGTACCAATATTATCATGCTATTTTGCAGATTTGCCTGCACAAGTTTTTCAAATAAAGGATTAGAACCAGCACAATGTACCCTTATAGGATAAGGGTCCCAATATACAGTATGCATTCACTGGTACTGCTTGATACTTCTGGTTTGTTTGGAATAAACAGAAGAACTGGGTTGTTACCATGAACAAGTGAGACCCACCTTGACTGAACAGACAAAGAAAAGAGCGCCACCTGCAGAAACTCAGAACTTCATGGACAGAAAATCCTCTTGAGACCACATTTTGTGTCTCTGCCTCGTCTCGGAATTAAAGGCAATCTTATTCTGTGATGGCTCTGGACTATGCAGACACGTGATTTTATTTTAAGTCCAGGCAAGAACATAATGAGGTTATTTTATAATACGTAGTCATTATAATACATGCACTTCTAAAAGCAATTACACCCTTTTCACATGTGCCTCAGTCAGTGGTGTCCCTGACCCAAAAAGGTTAGAATTCTTTACTCTATTAATGTACAGAGAAAGGGAGGATGAACATACAGCCTATCATTCACTTGCTTTTATTAAGATACAGCTATTATGGCAAAATAAATGAAGAGATCATATTATATAATGATTTTCTCTTTCTTGATTGTGTATGGATACACCCACAAAAATTTCCACGCCTCACAGATCCTGTTTGGCCAAAATATATTACCGCAGCATTGACTCATTCAAAGGTTTCAACCACTTATATTCAAAATCAATAAACGCGTTAATCATAATATATATTTCCATGTATATACTGTACATACACGCTCTACTCTAAATGGTGTGGCCTGTGAAGTATGAAAATACACGACTCAGACTTGTGGGTGTATCGATACAAAAACAGAAATCCATGTATTGAAGGATTTCTATATTTATTATGTCCAAACAGGCGATCACGTTTCCTGCTTAAAACAAATGAATGAATGAGTGATGACAGGCTGTATTTTACTTTAGATTTCTGTAGTCCAGCTTATCTGTCATCTAAGCTCTTTACCAACTACTATAGTGATGGTCTTGCATTGGCCTCAGTTTGAAGTTAGTGATGATGACAAATTAATTCATAGAATAAATTCTTATCAGCAATATGCATAGAAATTAAGGTAAAAAGCATCTTCAGTACACCGAGGACATCCACTTACCCCCTTTGGTTCCTTCACCACCAGGTGGGTCACCTTCTTATTGAGGTTAAGCTGACATTCCCCTCCATAGAAGGCTATGTAAGCCCACAGGGCATTCAGATCATCTGGAAGCTACACACACACACACAGACACACACACACACAATACAGAATATGCTGGATTGGTCACCTCACCAAAATGTGAAGTCAGTTATCGACACACATATTTTTAAACAAAACACAGTTCTAAAAAAAATCAATGTGGAAACCAGAGTTCCCACTCTGACTCCCATTTAAACTTTCAATGCTTTTTCCATAACTTTCCATATGTAAGCCTGAGTGTTTCCATGACCTAAAACTTTGTGTGTGTGTGTGTGTGTGTGTTAGTGTGGTTTCGATTCCAGTTGGGCTGAAAACTATCTAATGCAATGAATATGTAAAGGAAACTGTAAAATACTGTACAGTCTGCTTGTAAAAATCCCTGATATTCCTTCATATTATGCAAGTCACCTCTCTAAATTTCATATTATTCAGAAACTCGTGACAATTCTAATCACTACAGAATGCTAAAACTATGGCTATGTTGACAATTTAATTTGTGCACTCACACTCACAAATACTCACCCTGGGAAGACAAGCTGTCACACCAAAGAATATCTGGCCTGACTCCGGAGAGAATCCAGTAACTCTGCAGTGTCACCAGTTATGGAAAAACACAACAGTGAAACAAACCCAATTGGGCACACTGTCATGCTTTTGTTAAATATTAATCAAAGATTTGTATGTTCCTTACATACTTTATGGGCTGACCAAGTTCTAGAAGCCAGAGAGCAAAGACGCAATGAGCAATTTTTTTTAAACTCTGAAAATTGTTTTTCAAGTTCCTAATCATTGTACATGTTTTGCAGAGGATAAAAAAGAAAAGTATGCACTACAGGCTTCAACACCACCTTTAATGTATGTGGCTCTTAATATACCATTTGTTGAAAGTGAACCAGTTTCAGATTCAGTTAGTTTCAGTTGGAGGCAATTTCATCCTCATGAAGAAAAGATACGGTAACAGGTCTCCACACCGGACTGAAAGGACGACCCAGGATGGCTGGAAAAATGAAAAGGACACGATGTTAATGCTTGATACTGATATTCATCCTTCTCATATACTGCACTGCTATGAATTCAATCATGCTCAGTAGAAAAGCAGCTTAGAGTAACCCAGGCTGTGAACCTGTCATTGGTCTAAGTCAGAAACATGGGTCAGCAAAAAAATACACATCATTACAAAAACCTGACACAACAATCATTTCCCATCCCTTGTGCGTAATATTAGTCATTGCAGGACTCCACATTAAAAACAGAGGCCAACTGAGAGAACAGAGTTCTCCTTCCATGTGTTCAGTGCCAATGGGACTGGGAATGGGACCAGAAGCAAACCAGATTCACGGAACCAAAATGACTGACATTCCACGGCAAAGCCACCAAAAGGGATAGAAGCCAACCTGCGGTACGACTCTTACCTTGACAACTGGCAGATCAAACACCTCGCGCGACTCGCCCACCTCTGGGTTGTCGCCGTCCTCCGCGATAATGTGAGTGGCCAGGGCATTGTAGGAGACCTCCTTGCCTTTCCCTGCTTTCAGCAGCTGCACCACCTGGGACATCAGTACAGGATCAGGATGAAAGTCAGTGGTAGCAATAATAATGAGGATAGTGACTTTATTTACAATGTGCTTTTATCCAAAGAGCACATATTTTTCAAAAACTCAATCAAATATAAAAAAGAGCGGCACAATGATCTAAAATATTTTTCACCATCTCTATGAGCTGCTTTGGTAGCATTTTCTCTGAAGCTTGGAGGAAAAACAAGTCAACAGTGACCATGACCTTCACCATGATCAGTGTAAGTCCACCTGGGTTTAACTGTAGTTCTGTTTTATTATTATATGTTAAGATGTACAGTGTCTCAGATAGTACTGCTTGAAGCTTGGGGAGTTTTTGGCCTGTTGGTGGCGCTGTGGTGGGCTGATCAGTTCTACTTTGTAAATGCTGGATAGCAGTATAAAAACACATTTTTCTCCAAAGGTTCATCAAATTTGAGCTACCAGTGTCATGAGCATGCAGCTTAGGGGTCTGTTGGCCTCGTGGTGGCGCTGTGGTGAGTCAATCATGTTTATATTCAAAACGCTGGACCATAATGTCAAAATCCATCAGTCCCCGAAATTTCATCCAAAACAGGCCTACAGAGTCTCAGAAATCATGCAGGAGCAGAGCCCATCCATAGTCCTTTCACTGATCTTCAGTCATGGTGGACAAAAAGCGTATAAGACTATAAGAGAAAAGGGTTATATTGTTCACAGTCATATGAATAAATAGGTGATCTGATACTGGCAAGACAGTGACTTTAAAATGTGATTTTAAGCCAGGGAAAAGTTCAGGAGCCAAAGGTCCTTGGCTAGAAACTCATCAATCAACATTAACTCGTAAATGTGCATGTGTGCTCTTAAGAAGAGATGCTATGGAAACGAATACGATAATCCAGAAGCATAAAGAAGATGTTTGCCCCAAGAAACATCTTCTATCAATGAGGCTTTATAAAAGCAATCCAACGATTTGTATTTCCATTCTCTGTTGGACAAGTTCAAGTGATAAAAACCAGTCAATTGGAATTCAAGAGAAGAATCTGAATCAGTAATTAACAGATAATCTGCAATCTTGATAAACTTGTTTACAGTAAATGATGTTGACAGCCTAATGATTTTCACAGTTCCTTCCCCCTACTTTTGAAAGCTGCTATGTCACAATCCCCCATCGCATGTTTTCCCCCAATTTGAGGGAAGCACCAATACATAGTTTCAGTCTGGTTGTGACTCTGAAAAACCGATTGTGTATCAGAGGCCATGCCTAGATATGAGCTTACAGTGCCGCAGGAAAACCAGATTCAGAGCATGAGACATCAACAACAGAAACATGCAGGGAAATCTTGGATTGGACACCATCAGCCTCAGAAGTCCGTCCACAGAGGGAGAAGCAGATATGCCAGTAAGAGCAGGGTTCACATGGTCAGCGGAAATGGATACTTGTGCTGTATCAGACACTGATTTAGCCTAAACCTGAGACAATGATTTGGCTCCTACATTTACAGTTTAAAAATCCAACAGAGTAAAATACAATGGAACTGTATTCAACAATAATTTTACATTCCATGTGTAATAGCTTTGTATAACCAGCGGTCAAATTCACTCATCATTTGAACAGTTCACCTAATAACAAGACTTGTGGATCACCTGACGACAATGTTGGTTTATACAACGCCGCTGTGTGAGTACTCCATTCAGAAAACATGCATTAAAACACAAACCCAAAGAGAAGTGCGACTGGGATTCACTATTTGGCAGGAAGTGCAATCCTGTGCCACAGGTCTCCAGTACCAGAGGCTGAAATAGCGGCGATGCATGCGCAGTAAGAGGCGCCCAATTGAGCTAAGTGTTGATATAGTCACAGGTTGATGCAAAATGTCCATATATTTGAACTAACTACACCACTTAATAGCAAATACAATAGCCGGCTACAGCTTTATGTGGTGATAGAGAGTTACCCAATAAACGTTAGCTTGATGCCTTGCTGAGCCCAGGACGGATAAACTGCAGGCTATAAGCTAACAGATAGCCATCGGTCTAACTGCGAAACTAACAGTTAATGTTAGATGGCTGCGTGAAACATAATGCATTGCTGAGCAGCATCAATGCAAGATGTTCACGAATCAATGAGTATTATAAAATACCTCCCAAATAACAAGACAATACAGAATGCCTGAACACTAGATAACCTAGCTAAAGAGCAATCCCATCAGTGTTTCCCAATTAGCATGTTAGCCAGTTAGCTTCTCCAGCAGCAACTTACTTACTTTGAATGACGCTAGCTAGTTAGCATGCTAACCACCTAGCAAGAAGCTAATGTCCACAGCCTCACCTTTTGGTCAATGTCCCCAACCACGTAGAATTTGACATCTTTGAAAAGTTCCTCGGGGACCTTTGGTTCTTCGTCAGACATGATTGTCCATGAATGTTATACGATTATATATTTAAAAATCAGTGAAAAGCGTAAAAGAGTGTAGTGTCTGTCTGACTGCAGCTGGTTTGTACAGTCAACCGGAGAGCCCACTCTAGCGCCAAATCGCTGAGCGCGCCTTGGGATACAGCATTGTCAAATAAGGGGGGGATGTAATATTTAATTCATTTAGATTACAGTATTCATTAACTCTCAGATGGCCCACAGCGCTTAGTTTGGCACTTTAACATGATCAATTAATCAAAATAAACAAAGGTGAGGATTTACACATGCGTAAATTTAAAAATACCTTTTCTGAGAGACATGTAATCCCCCTATAATGTGAAACTTTATGTTTATAGGAGGGAGTGTAGAAACGTGTAACCTAGATTATCCGATGACGTATCGTCATTTCATGTAATTTGCAAAATAGAATAAAGTTATACTAATTATGGCTGTAATAAGAAGCCAATATTAATTCGACTGTCGTAAAACTATTGAATAAATGGTCAATCTTTCGCTGGTTGCGTGGACCAGTTGAGATAAGTCATTTTGAAGGTGAAAACTGTAGAATCTGTTCAAGTTAAAATCTCATTGTACCTGGCATTCTTGCAAGCTGTTAAATCTTTGGATTGTGAACTTATTTGTGTTAAATATCTTTGCTGACTCAGCACGTTTTGGATGCAAAATGTAACTGCAGATCATTTAGATTCTCTTAAGCCCTGTTCATAGCCTTCTTGATGTTTACTTAAAAAAAAGGAAAAGAGAGAAAAATCACTTTGAATTGCTAGAAATATAGTGAAATGTACTGTCTCACTCATCTGCTGATGACATATTAAGCTGACAACAGGCAACACAGTTTTTCATCTTCTTACATGGAAAGTATGAAAATGGTGATGTGAAAGTTAAATGATTGTTTTAAAGTGTGATCATCATCATTTGAAAACTACAGCACAGAGCACTATAGCATCACTATCAGTATTAACTGTTAGCAATCAATACCACTAAAATGTATTGCATAGTAATGTCACTGAATGCTTCTCTTTCACAGTAGGCTATCCTCAACTACAGCTGTATCGTGCTTATTTCACCTTTTGTATGTTTTGCTTTGATCACCACCTACACACCACCAGATTCTGTCACAATCATCATCTGACAGCTTAACCAGAATACATTTTGTCCTCTGTTTTCCACATTCTGCATTACCACTGAAGGACGTGTAATTCTGATTTTCTGAGATGTCATTTCTCCTACGACTCATTCCTCCTCTAATTGGAATAATTACTTTATTCATTAGCAGGTGTCAAGCCAACTGTCAGCTGCACACACACACCTGCACACAGGCACACACTGCACGGTGAATCACAGAGGCATCAGTGCTAAAAGGCCTTGACAAACTGAGATGCAGCCAATTCAGAGCAGTAATTGGATGAGCTTTTTGACAGCTACATTAATGATGTAGACGGTCGCCTCTTGACCTTGTAGGTGTGAAATTTAGACGTAAGTCTTAAGACACACATCCTGTCATCACGCACTGCATTGGCCTTAGACCCTCTGCCCCTCTGATCGTGGGTAATGCATCAAAATGAGATGCAGCCAATTAGGGGCAGTGATTGGATCAGCTGCTTGACAGCTACATTAATGCTGAGGCTGGTCACCTGATGACCATGCACATATTAGATTTAGACATCTCTCTTTAGACACATCTGACATGATGTACCATACTGATTAGGCACCCTTTACCCACGTGATGTGTTTTTTCACAGGTGTTGGAATGTCTATTTCTATTAACAAGATTATGCTGTAGCATTGTTGTTTTTAACCAAATAAATGTTTATTCAGCATCAGAATAATGCCATCTAGATGTCCTGTTGGGTAAGTGACTATAGCATCTACATCAAGTCATTGTTGGACTGTATGTGCATGTGTCAGTGAACTACCTCACTGTCTCGCGGAACTTGTAGTCAGCAGTCACAGTTGTATCTGCCCTTTGCAAACCTCGCTTGCATGAATGTGTATGGAATATGTTTTGGAAGCTTAGAAGTCAAGGTTAAAGAAATACTCAGTTTTGGGCAAAATACCCCTTTTCCGACTTACTCAGACTGAGACAAGATTTTCAATACCATTTTCACCTCTGTACATCCCTGTAGCATTTTATGTTAGCTTAGCATAAAGACTTGACGTCTACTGGACTCATGAGCGTAGCTCCGTCAAAATGAAAAAAGTAAACCTTACAAGCAACTCTGAAGCTGTCTTATTTACACAATGTATTATGTCTGTTACACAGAAAGGAAATACACATCTTGGAATTTTTTTTTTTTTAAACGGGAGTCATTTTAGGAGAAGTTAGATGGTAGGAATACACATGATACATCGTGTAAATAAGACAGCTTCGGAGCTGCTTAAGTTTTTTTCCCCCATTTTGACAGAGCTAGGCTAATGACTCCTGTAGTCATTATGCTAAGCTAACACAAAATGCTACCCATCAGAAATTGAACTAGTGGACATAGAGAGGTGAAAATGGTATAGAATATCTTGTCTCAGTCTGGTTAAGTCAGAAAAATAGTATTTTGCCCAAAATGTTGGAGTATTTTTTTTAACTAACTTCAGTTTGCTAACGGTAATGTTCAAAACTACTCTGTGAAACTTGAAAGTTGCTACTCAGCCAAAATACAAATTAGAGCAAATACATTGTCACACTCGCAGCAGATCCAAAACACTGCAAATGATGGTTGCTTGCCTGTTGATACCCTGGCTTATTCTGACATAGAGAGATTTAGAGTAAAGGGAATGTTTGTGTGTGTGGTGAACACTTAGCAATGAATGATAACAAGAATTAGCCAGTGGACAAATTCTCAAATGTGGTTCTGTGCCAACTTTCTTTCCTTGATCAACCAAAGAAACAGGTTCTGATGCTACAAACAATGCGAGTGAATTCAATGAGTTCATCGTTAGCTGTAGCTGATCCAATGTTAGCACCACAGGTAAGGACAAGTCCGTAATGTCAATAATGGCTAACATCAGCAAAGGAAAGGAAATACCCAATTTATACTTTTTACATTCAGATATTTAAGTATCATTTCCCTCTTTGTCCCCGCCCCACCTATGCCCATCCTCAGCTCAGCCCACAACAGCACAACACACAATTTAATAGATTTTCCCATGTTTCTTATCAGTGGTTTAATAATTTAATAACACTTCATCATTTGACTGTTTTTTGTATTGAGTCAAAGTTGTAGGGATTTAAAGTATCTAGTTTTCAAGATGAACTTATCATCTTTTATTAAAGGTAAAATTTGTAATATTTTCCTTTGCACAAAATGAACATAATTTATCAGTGGAGGTTTGCAAATGTTGCTGCTTAATGCCAATCAGTTCAATGTTTCAAGCTAGATTTCAGGCTCTAAAAACAGTCAAGCCGGTCCAGCGTCTGTGTTTTGGTTGAAAACTCCCACACTCTCTTCTGCAATCTTGCAAATGGTCGTCCAGGAAAGTTATCTCAATCACCTCTGAGCAGGTGCATCTTGACTTCGCTGGTCACCGTTCCTGTCACTGTAGGCCCAGCCTATACGTAATTTTTTTATTTATATTTTCCAAATGTTTGTTCAGCCCCCTCATGGCTTTGCTAAATGGCCCGTGTGCTTTGAAATGTTCGCATTTGCAGCTAGCAGTAGCTACAGAAAAAATCATTGGAGTTAAGGCGCTATGTACATGTAGACACAATTGAGGTCACTATAGTCTCTGGGCAAAGAGATGAGGAAATTAACAGACCCTGCAAAACACCAGTAATCAATGAAATCAGTTACACTGCATACTGCTACATACAGTACCAGTCAAAAGTTTGGACATACCTTCTCATTCAATGTTTTTTATTTATTTTATTTTTTTTTATTTTCTACATTGTAGATTAATATTGAAGACATCAAAACTATGAAGGAACACATATGGAAACATGTAGTAAACAAAAAAGTGTTAAACAAACCAGAATGTTTTATATTTTAGATTCTTCAAAGTAGACACCTTTTCCTTTGATGACAGCTTTGCACACTCTTGGTATTCTCTCAATCAGCTTCATGAGGTCGTCACCTGGAATGGTTTTCCAGCAGTCTTGAAGGAGTTCCCAGAGGTGCTGAGCACTTGTTGGACCTTTGCCTTCACTCTGTGGTCCAACTCATCCCAAACCATCTCAGTTGGGTTTAGGTTGGGTGATTGTGGAGGCCAAGTCATCTGACGCAGCACTCCATCACTCTCCTTCTTGGACAAATAGACCTTACATAGACTGGAGGTGTGTTTGGGGTCATTGACCTGTTGAAAAACAAGTGATGATCCCGGTAAGTACAAACCAGATGGGATGGCATGCTGCTGCAGAATGCTGTGGTACAGCCATGCTGGTTAAGTGTGAATTTTGAATAAATCCCCAACAGTGTCACCAGCAAAGCACCCCCACACCATCACACCTCCTCCTCCATGCTTCACGGTGGGAACCACACATGTAGAGAACATCCCCTCACCTTTTATGCATCTCACAAAGACATGGCGGGTGGAACCAAAAAAAAGTACAGATTTCTACTGGTCTAATGGCCATTCCTTGTGGTAATTGGCCAAAGCAATTCTCTTCTTCTTGTTTTCCCTCTTTAGTGGTTTCTTTGCATCAATCGACCATGATTCACACAGTCTCCTCTGAACTGCTGATGTTGAGATGTGTCTGCTACTTGAACTCTGTAAAGCATTTATGTGGGCTCTAATCTAAGGTACTGTTAATTTGCAGTTTCTGAGGCTGGTAACTCTAATGAACCTCTGCAGTAGAGGTAACTCTTGGTCTTCTTTTCCTGGGGGAGTCCTCATGAGAGCCAGTTTCATTACTGTGTTTGATGGATTTTGTAACTGCATTTGAGGGTAGATTCAAAGTTCTTGAAATTTTCTGGGTTGACTGACCTTCATGTCTTAAAGTCATGATGGACTGTCCTTTTCCTTCACTTGCTTTTCATTTCCCTTTGCCATAACATGGATTAGAACAGTAATCGAATGGGGCCATTCGCTGTATAGAACTGTGTACTAATCCTGCCTCTGCACAACACAACTGATGGTCTCAAACACATTAAGAAGGCAAGAAATTCTCTTAACAAGGCACCCTTGTTAATTGAAAACCATTCCAGGTGACTACCTCATGAAGCTGACTGAGAGAATGCCAAGAGTGTGCAAAGCTGTCATCAAAGGAAAAGGAGTCTACTTTGAAGAATCTAAAATATAAAACATGCATGCACAAGCATGAAAAAAATATATATTCTGCTTTGTTTAACACTTTTTTGTGTACTACATAATTCTGTGTTTCCTTCATAGTTTTGATGTCTTCAATATTAATTTACAATGTAGAAAATAATACAACATATTATTTTATTTCCCACATGGGAAATAAACAACATATATATATGTATATATATATATATATATAGACAAACCATGGGTCACAGGAGGGATGGGATCTTGAATAGTTGTTTTTTTTTGTTTGTTTTTTTTTTTTTTTGCTACTTTACTGCTGCAGTGAGTCAAGATCTTTGCTGCAGGAGTCAAAGGGTGAGGACATGTTATTATTAGCCATGGATCTTCGTGTCACAGTTGAGTCTATCAAAACAGGTGGATGCCAGGCAAGTTGTAGATTTCTAATAACATTCAGTATGTTTATATTATCACCTGCAGCACAGAGCTGTGGCTGTGCTGGGTCTGCCTTTTAGAAAGGATGTAAAATTAAATCAACAAATCTTCTGAACTCAAATATGGGCATACTCAGTGTAGTCGGTTTGATGAGCAACACATGCCATCGTAAAATTCAGGGTTATCTATTTCAGCACAAATTACAGTATGTTCTTCCTGCTGTTTGCTTTGATTCAAGGACTACTTATCCTGAAACTCACATCCAGGTTTGTATCAAAGTTCTCACCTAAAAGGAACAAAGTAGCAATTTTTCTAAATGTAATAGTCTTATTTCCACTGATGGATTCTGACTTAGGGGAAGCTAGTCAGTGGTGTATGTGATGGATTTTCAAACTGAATGAGAGGATCCTGTAAGCAATAGAAGGTGATATGTTATTGCATTATAACTCAAATGACATAGCTTGTGTTGAAAAAAAGAAAAAAAAAATTGGAAGAGTGCACTAAATAAAGTGCAGATCTCCACCAACGTATCTCCATGTGTGGGGACACAATGTCTGTACAAAGTAGATAGTTGTTATTGCTTTGCTCCACAACTCATTGTGGAGGGTGAGCGGGGTTTTCCACGATGGTTTTGATCTCGTCCCTCATCCAAAGACCTGAGAAGATTAGGCAAATTAGTCTGCTGACGTATGAAACAGCGATGGGGGTTTTACATTTCATTTTTTACAGTCTCCAGCAGTGTTGGGGTTGTTACTCAAAAAAGTAATGTATTACCCATTACTCGTTACTTTTCAAAGAAGTAATCAATTACTTTTGCATTTACAATTACTTTTTCTACTCCCCCAAACACTCGCCTGAGATGCATTGTAAAGTTATTTGGTGTCAATAATATAAATTTAAACCTTAGATATCGGCATAAATTCCTATCCTAATAAGGAGGACATACACAACAACCTTCTTTTATGCTCTTTATTAAGCAATGCCACAAAGCTGACAGGAAAGTTGATGAAGGCCAGCTAAACAAGCATTTATCTTGCCTGGCTCATCAGTCAGAGGAGGGTCAGGGATGGCATCAGGGAAAAGTACCAAGTTGGAGATTTTCCATAACACTAACAATTATTGTTACTCACTACTGTTTGATGAGTACTTAATGTTGACCATGACTGGGGTCTGCAGTTAAACCATCCATCCACTACACATTGAATTTCTCCCAGAATACCAAAGATTAAGACTAAAGTTGGCAACGTGGCACACTGGCAATGTTGTACACAACATTGCCAGTGTGCAAAAAATGTTGTGGCAAGAACATGGCTTAACTGTATGAATGAATAATGCTGGGCCCTTGGCTTTTCAAACAGGCCAATCAATGCTGAACTGTTAGTCGGTTTCAAAAATTTCACTGCTTCAATATAATACTATATCAATATGTAAAACAATATAAAAGACGCACGCACATCCTGGATTTTTTCACCTGCCATCGGAGCCAATGCGGACACAATAGGATAAAAAAAAAAAAGCTTGTGAGGCTGATGGGCCCAGTGGTGTGCAGAGTGAGAGAGGGAGAGAGCAGTGATGGTCAAACGAGCTAGACAATGAATGGAGTCAGGGAGCGGAAGTAACGAGACCAAATGTTTTTCAAAGTTTTTAAATCACTGTAACCACAAGAGATTCTTCATCATACAGTCATACCTGTGGACAAAAATGTTTTAGGCTGATAGGCTCAGTAGTCTGCGAGATTAGCTGTGGACAGACACACAGACACACCAGACCAAACACATGAACTCCTGGCAGAGATGATAAACATCAAGCAAGCAAAGCATGAAAACATCATCTTGGTCTCACACCACATCTTCAGTGACTGTAAGACCATCAAATCTGTAAATCTTTTAGCTCCCGGTGCTGTCTTAGGTGTTTGCAAGAGTGTGGGAAGAGAAGTACCACAGGTATCTCATTCAATGGCAGCTCATGGGGTGACAGTGGAGTCTGGCAGGACTGAGAACGCCACCTGCCAGTACACTGAGGCTCAGGCTCACACTTTATTATAATCCCAGAGAGCAATGGAGGTGCAGCATTAAAATCAAAATACCAAGACAAAAACATGAAGGAATCAAGGAACAAGTCGACAGAAACACACAGGCTGCATAACACACACTCTCTAAGTGTGGTAAAGTGCTTAATGTCTTCACAGTTCATTTTTGCAGCCTGTTTATCAAATTGTTGATGGCAGGGAACAAATGAATAATATCTGTCATCCTGACATCCTGACCTGTAGTCACTTGTTGTCTGTGCAGGACCTGATGTATGCAAGTGTGTGACCAGTTTTTCTGATTGTTTTCATCCCCACATAGAGAGGTAGGTCACTTTGCAGTTCCACAAGTGAATCTCACAAAAATCAAACAGATTTCAAGTCTCATGAGTTGTGCCACCCGCCTGCTTATGCACATCTCACACATGAGCATGGCAATTTCACGGGAAAGAGGTTTGCTCACCATTCTGTGTTGGCAAAGCCAAAGAAAATCCACTAAAATCATCCTCTTCTAAAATTAATGGCCAACTTGCCAACTTTAGTCTTAATCTTTGGTATTCTGGGAGAAATTCAATGTGTAGTGGATGGATGGTTTAACTGCAGACCCCAGTCATGGTCAACATTAAGTACTCATCAAACAGTAGTGAGTAACAATAATTGTTAGTGTTATGGAAAATCTCCAACTTGGTACTTTTCCCTGATGCCATCCCTGACCCTCCTCTGACTGATGAGCCAGGCAAGATAAACGCTGCTCCCTGCCTGTGCCACTTCAGACATAACCAGCACATCCTTGTGTCCTGCGTCTCCTTGTACAAGCTTCTTCATTAAACCTTCACGTAAGACATTCCAGTCTCCAGTAACCAGTTTCTCCATTACAGTTAGCAGCTGATTTTATGCTGTTCTTGGATATAAATCCACCATTTTACCCAGGATTATTTTACAAAACTAAATTATATCCGAAGAGATGAGGTCTACCAAAGTGTCTCAGTCTGATAGATGGAGCTGGACCTCTTTAGCTAGTGATGGATTGTCTCACATCAACTCTACTACTACAAGCAATATTAAGTATAAAAACATTTGCTAGCATATTGTTGCAGCCCTGGTCCAAGATTTATGTTGAGGCTTTTATAATTTATTGATGAGAGAAACAGTGAAGTAAACAAAATTTGGGTGGCACCCGGGTTAGCCAGTCAAATTGCAGCTAATGGCACCCCGGTCCCCAGGAACCAGAATCCAACCAACAACATGAAAATCAAAAGCTGGCAATGCATTTCTTTGCTAAAACATGTGGCTGAATAGTGTTGCTGCAACTGGGCTGCCCAGTAATAGAGCTGAAAATTTGGCAATGCTGTATTTTCAGCTTTCCTTAACAGATGAAAAACTGGTGAGAATGGCATGTCTAATTCCAGTTTGTCATGGAGAACAGTAATCTTCATGTTATATCTGTTCACAACACTTAATCTGCATTTCAGAGTTTCTCTGCTCATGTCATGTACTGAAAAATGTGCGAGGCGCGTTTTGTAATCCTTGAGCTTGTGGACTCCATTCATAATGCATTACATGATTTCAACAAGTTTTTTCCAAAGTCCTGTTTTTTCATTCAGACGAGAGTTACGTACAATATCGAGGTAGGAATAGATTGAGGGTTGTCAAGTAGGCGTCATTTTGAACAGAAGGACTCAGTAATTGCAGCTCTTTGAGGAGAGTCCTGTCTTCTTCATGCATATTCAATCAGCGCAGAGAAGATGTGAGTGTGTATGAGAAAGAGAGAGAGAGGGACACACACACACACCCACACACACACACACATACATACATACAGACACACACAATGTGATATTGCTTTAATACAACAGTTCTTAAAATACTGCTATTTATTAAGTGCTACAGTGTACAGTGGATTAATGAATATACTGTATATCAGCACTAACTGTTGTACAAATATAAATATCTATATCTGTCTAGATCTATATCTATATACACATTCAGGAATTGCAGTACTATCCTCCTTAATATGAACAGAGGAAGCTGTCTTCACTAAAGTATTAAAATATTCATTTCTCAAGAAAAATATGCGACGCCTATTCAACCAACCTATTTAATCAGAGTGGCTCCATTTAGTGTGCTGTCTTCCATTATGGTAAAGCCTTTCAGAAAGCCTCATTTACTGTCCTGTCCCATCTCCACCATTGATACACACAACTCACATGGAAAATTCCCTGCTCTTCACAATCCAATTGGAAGAAACTTGACTATCACTTTGACTTGAAGCTTTTTTTTTTTCCGACAATGAGTAACCTTTCAGAGTGCCTTGACTAGATGGAGAATTTGAAATTTTCTCTCTTCGCTGCTGTGAAATTGAACTTTATGAGATGTCCTCTTTGATTTCCATGACTGCAGTGAAAACCTGATCTGAGCCCACATGAATACCAAGATCAGGTCCAGGGAAGTTCGGGTCAAATACAAGACCTAAGCAAGTTGTTTTATTCAGTCTAGACAATTGTGTGTGCATACTGCTCCACATGTAAAACATAATGGCTTAATAATTTAATAATAATTTAAACAGAGATGTAGATCTACCTGAGGGAGATCTGCATTGTACCCTTCAACATCCAACTTATTAATACACTGGAACTGACTACTAACTGCATAGAAATTTGAAAATGTCACAAATTGGAAATGTCATGTCAATATTCAACAGTGGTAAAGACTAAGACAAGTCAAAATAGGCATGAGCCTGAGACAAGTCCAAGACCTCAAAAAAGTCTTAATCATACCAGACATAAAGGACTACTCCAATGTTTTGGGCAAAATATCCTTTTTCTGACTTAGACTGAGAAACAATGTTTGATACCATTTTCACCTCTGTATGTCCACTGGTTCAGGTCCTATGGTTAGCATTTCGTGTTAGCTTAGCAAAAAGAACTGAAGTATATTGGAGTCATTAGCCTAGCTCCATCAAAGTGAAAAAATAAACCTTACAGCAACTCTGAAGCTGTCTTTTTTACACAATGTATCAATGCATCATGTTAAAAATCTACTATCCTACTTCTCCTGAAACACCTCTCATTCCTAAAAAAATTTCTAATGTGTATTTCAAATACACAATACATTGTGTACATAAGACAGGTGTGGAGTTGCTGTAAGGTTTATTTTTCCTGAGATTCAGTCAAACTGTTGGGAACCCTCTGAAAATATTACCATTTAATGGATGTCAGTGGGATGTTCTCACTAGTTTCCCAGAAGCTTACTTTTTGGATCTAAGGGGTTATATACAAATATGCATTTTCTGCAGGACAGTGACGAGAGGCTGGTTTTAAATTACTTGGAACAGAACTCTAATCTCCAGAAGTCTCAGTCTGTGGAGCACATCATTGAAAAACAAATAGGATTGCTGTTATCCTGTACTCTTTTATTCATAGCTTCATATTTATTATATTTTCAACTTTTCAGCACGAAGTAGTAGAAGTAATTTGTAAAGTAGAATTGAATATGTTTTTTGATTTAGCAATATCTTGTTACCTATTAAAACAGGACATGGGTGAATTTTACTGCAAAAAATGTTACTGTTAGCCTCAGCACAGTTCTGTTCCATTATTAATGTTCTAGTTTTCCTTGTTTTTCAGTACACTTCACACACTCTTCATCAGTCCTGCATATTAGTATTTTTTTTAAAACACATTTTATTGTTTCTAAACATAGAGACGATACATACTTAAGAGAAGAAGAAGAAGAAGAAGAAGAAGAAGAAGAAGAAGAAGAAGAGGTACAAAATAGTTAAATTGACAAAGACAATAATAATGACATAATGATGAATAATAATAATAAAAAAGAAATAAAATGTGACTGTACCAAAGGGTGACACTAGGTGGAAGAGTTTTGATCCAGTTTTGCAGTATACACTTTCGAGCATCTAGCAGGAGTTTGTCAAGGAGCTTATAATGTGATGCAGTGAGATGTAAGTCCCTAGAGGGAAGGCCTTGGAAGAAAATCCCAGGGTCTTTCTTAATTTTTACTTTGAATATCCCACTTTTGAAATAAATGTCCAAAATCTGGAAATCAGGTTTCATTCCCAGAAGTAATGGAAATATGCCCCCCTTTCTAAGTTGGCTGATTTTGTTTAAAATACGAGGAGTAATATGCAGCCTATGGAGTATCTTGTGCTGAGTTTCCTATAGCTGTCTGCCAATCATCCTCAATATATTTGTTGTTCAAGTCTTTTTCCCATCGAAGAGAGATGTCTGGTACACCACTGTAAGAGATGTTAGTAAAAAATTAGTTAGTTAAATTAGTCTGTGAAGACAAAAGTGCCTAATCTGTAAATACGCCAAAAAAAATTGTGCTTGGGAATATTGAATGTCTCCTGTAACTGCCAGAAGGATAGTAAGGTATTATCTTCCAGTAAATCGCCAATTACATGAATTCCCTTGTCCCTCCAAGAGAGGAATGTGGGTGAGCTAACACCTGCAGGAAAGTCAGGGTTTTGGGCTATGGGAGACAGTAAAGACTTCACATTTCTCCCTCCCAGGTATTTAGATATATCATGCCATATCCTGATACTGTTGTAAATGATAAGATTGTGTTTTACTTCTGGATTTGTCTTCTTTGCCTCACATGTGATTAAGCTCCAAGGGGAATATGGGTGACAGGCCCAGGAGTCAATACAGGTCTCTCTCTTGACATATGAATGTAACCAAAGCCATAGGTGGCGTGCATGACAGGCCCAGTTATAAAACAACATATTAGGCATTTAAAGACCACCCATATCTGTAGGTAATTGTAATATCTTAAGCCTCTGCCTCAGTTTTCTGCCTTGCCAGATACATTTGGAAAATGCCTTCTCTAAGTCTAGGTTAACTTTCTTGGATATATATAAAGGGAGCATTTGTAAAGGGTATAAGAGTCGAGGGAGCACATTCATCTTTATGAAACTGATTCGACCCAACAGGGACAGGGGTAAGTTCTGCCAGCACTCCAGGTCTCTTTTGACTGAAGTGCAGATTGGGGCAAAATTTAATTTTTGCAGGTCCCTCAGGTCTGAGGATACCCTTATCCCCAAATAAGTAAAGCCAGATCTCGGCCATCTGAAGGAGAAATTCTCCCAAGCATCTGTAGTACTCAGTAGCATAGCTTCAGATTCGCTAAAATTTATTTTGTAGCCAGATATGTTACTAAACTTATTGAGAATATCCATAATTGCAGAAATTGATAGCTGAGGGGAAGACAAAAACACAAGGATATCATCCGCATATAAGGCAATTTTGTCCTATGTTATTATGTCCTATTGTCATTGCCTTTACATCGGTATGTAGTCTAATAGCTTCGGCTAATGGTTCCAATGATAAGGCAAAGAGGGCCAGACTGAGAGGGCACCCCTGGTGGACACCCCTTAGTATTGGGAAGGGTTCAGAACGCCGCCCATTGGTTATGACAACAGCTATAGCCCCACTCGACTCTATTAGGGCCTTTTCTGCATCTAGAAAGACGGCCAGTGCCTTCTGTTTGTATTGTGAGGTAAACTGTATAATATTCGAGAGCCTTCTCACATTGCTGGTTGAATAGCGTCCATAAACAAAGCCCGTCTGATCTGAATTTTTAAGTGTGGGGAGTAATTTCTCCAGGCGCCTGGCTAAGAGTTTTGATAGTAGTTTGCTGTCAACAGAGATCAAACTGATCGCTCTATAGGAACCGCACGTCATGGTCCTGAATGTAAAATTCATAACCATAACCGTCCAGTCCTGGAGCCTTACCTCCCTTAAGAGTGTGTATAGCTTGTAAGACTTCTTCTTGACTAATTGGCTTGCATAAATCTGCTTTCTGTACGTCTGAAAGAGACGGTAATTTTATCTTGTTGAGAAATTTCGCTTCAGTGCTGGAAGAGGATGTGCATTTGGAGCTATAGAGGTCTTTATAAAACAATTTCATTACTTCATTTATATCAGATGATTTGAGATGCCTCACCCCATTTCTGTCTATGAGAGAAGGATTACATTCATACAAGGCGAGCCAGTAAATGGCCTGGCTTGTTGCCTGATTCAAATAGTTTGTTTAGCAAAAAAGATCTGTGTCTCCGCTTTCCTGGTTAGGAGCTGACTTAAGGCAGAGCGAGCTGCATCCAGCTGTTTCGCTAGCGAACTGCTGTGAGATTTCTTAAACTGAACTTCCAGATTATCTATTGCCTTCTCTAAATCCAACCGTCTTTTAAGGGCATCTTTCCTCTGTGCTGATGTATAAGATATAATAGCCCCGCGTATATATGCTTTGCCAGCTTCCCACAGTGTAGAATTAAGCAATATCACACGAGAGGGAGTGATGTTATACTGTATCTTGTAGTTCTGAAGGTACACTCCAAGAGAAGAGGTCCATACACCGAGTCCATATGAGTGGTCAGGGTGTCAGTCCAGTAACATTATGAAAAATAATCGTCTGGTACTCATCTCCTAGGATGCTATCCCCGTGTCACACATAAACTGTAGTTATCTATTCCTCATCTTCCATTCGGCAAATTCGGTTTCTATGTCTGCTGTATAAACCGTGTAAAAACACTTAAAGTAATCCTTATACCGCGGTCGGAATTAACCGTTCTTGCTCAGAAAATCCTTCACTTCCCGTGGCCTTTTGAAGGAGTGTTCCTCCCCGTTGAAGGTGAAGCACAAACTGGCCGGATAGCGCATCTGAAACCGTAGGCCTTTCTGGATGAGGTGTTCACGTACCCCATTGAACTGATGCCGGGCTTCCCTCACCTGGGCTAACAGATCCTGGCGGATGAAAATCTTGTCACCCTGATCGTCGCCTTCATCTTAGACAGCAGCAAGGATCCGTTTTTTGTCACTGAAATTGTGGAACTTGATAATAACAGGTCGATTATAACTTTTCTTCGGCGGGCCTAAGGGTCTCTGTACTCGGTTTTTAAGGGAGCCTCGCTTGGTCTCCAGTCCCAGCGTGTCTGGAAGCCAGGTCTCAAAAAACCTGACAGCCTGGTTCCCCTCTGCACCTTCCTTGAGGCTGATGATTCGTATGTTATCTCTGCGGCTCCTGTTTTCGCTGTCCTCGGCTCGGTCGGTTAAGATCTTCACTCTTTTATCAAATTCAGCTAGCTTGTTTTCCAGAGAGATTGCGCGGTCCTTGCCATCAGAGATGCGGTTCTCAGTCTCAGTTATTCGCCTTGTGTTGTCTTTGACGCGGCTGCTTAGTCTGTCCAGAATAGAATGCCGCTCTTTAAACTTCTGCTTCATAAAAGAGCCGATCTTTTCAGTAATGGTTTTGGAAGCTGTGTTAGCCATGTTATCCTCAAACGACATGCTGTTGCCATCATCCATGCTGGTCTCCGTGTTAGCTGCTGTGTTAGCATGCTGCTTTTTTTGCTTTGGGACGAGTTTTACGTGGTGCCTCTGGTGGATTCATATTCCCTTTAGTGCCCGGCATGTTTCCCAGCAAATATAGCCAAAATAATTTTAAGGTTTAATCCGTTAGAAATGAAATTAATCGGCTGAAGAAGCGGGAGGTCAGCAAAAGCGATCCTCTCGGTCCGAGTGCATCACATGACGCCCCTGCATATTAGTATTTAAGCATACTTCATGCATCAGTCCTTACCTAATTTCTGCAGTTTCTGATTTCTGCAAAATTTAGCATTTAGGAAATACATTTTCTACCAACAGTGACATAGGTTTTTATTATATATTACTTTAATGTATTGATGAATGAGGCCAATTATTTCACTGTGAGGGAAGGCTGAGATGTGTCAGCACTGCAGAGGTCAAACATTACAAGAGATGAGCCATTTTATGGCTTACATTCCTCAACCCTGAGAAATTATTTCACACTGGTAATGATCTGTCTCCTCAAAAGCAAAAACATCCCAAAAATATTCCACTGGCAAAACTCTGACTCTGAGTAAATGTCATCCTCCTGTGTGTTATCATCTTAAAAAGAATCAATTAATATGTAATGAATACTAAGGATGCCTGGAAGTGTTTGTTGTAACCAGCTATTATTTCATTGAGTTTGATGTATGAGCTTGTTAGACAGATAGATGATTAGCTGGCCAGTCAGAGTACAGATAACCTAATGAGGTCAGACTGACTGTTAACCTTTGAAAGGTCAATGATAGATATGTGTAGGTGTGTGTGCATGTGTAAATTGTTAAAGACCTGTGGTGCTCCCCTTTTACATTGAAAAAGATAATCATGATCATCTCAGTTCAGTTTGCTTTGGTTTACTGAAGTTGCCTCCTTGGAAAATATTGTTCCTTAAGCCTACAGCTTATTAGTGCAGGTTTAGGATTTCAATTTCTTGCATCTATTACTGCAAATATCAAAAACTGACTCTGGACAAGTCTTGATGTCCTTGTGTAGTGTGAGCTGGTCAACTACTCAAATCTGCAAAGAGAGCAATGAGATTTGAGCACCAGAGAGCATAAAGTACAACTGATTGCATAACAAGTAGAATAATAAAACATATGATGATGAATATGCATAGGATGACTCTATATGTTTTAATAGTGTATTATATAAAATTGAGGGATGATTGAAGGACCATTTAGATTCAACTGACAAAAAGGTGAAAAAAAAAGAATTTTATTTATCATTTATTTTTTTTTTAATTTATTTTATAATTTATCAGTCAGGCTGACACTGCAAACCATGAAGACTCAACCTTAATTTCATGTTTATTACACTTTTTTTGTAGACAATAGATGAAAGAGGCCGCACACTCTCCTTAAAGGGAAGGATAAGACGATAAATGATGGGTTATGTCATTCCCGTAAAACACCCACTAATAATGTATTCACCCCAATGCCTCCCCACACCGAGCAATTAACCAGCCAAATAGGGCTCTTCGTGTTGATGAGTGTTTGTCTGCTTTTTTGCCCTGCTAGAAGAATAAAAATAGCTTTTTTTTTCTTTCGTTTTTTTTACTTGAAGACAGAGTTCCTTGGTGTTCATCTGCACTTTCTAAAAATATTCTTATATAGACGCAACCCTTCCATGACTATTTTATTCCTTAGTTGTTTTTTTGTTTGTTTGTTTTTGTTTGTTTATTTTTCTGTCTTTCTTGTCTGTTAAGTTGAGCCCTCATCATGGGTTCTACTTTTAAAGCAGTTTTTCATAGTGCAGTCCTTTAATTCAAAATTCCCATTCCAATTTATTAAAACAGAAATAGCACAATGCACTTACTTAACACAGTGCACTAATATGTAGATGTCACAACATCATTTGAAAATGAAGTGCATAAACAAACTGTATCAATACATGGGTATTAAGGGAAAAAATGTGATACTCAGCGGTATCTTTTTTTTTTTTTTTTTTGCAAAGCTCTATGAATGGGTGAATGGATAAGTGGATGGATGGATGGTGGCTTGTCAGACAGGCAGAGGAAATGGGTTTTAGGGCTTTTCTGTAAACAAAGATAAATGGTGTCCCAGTGTCATGGTCGGATAATGCCGTTCAGGAGGCATCAGGGTCCCGAGCTATGCTTTCATACCACCGATGATGAAAATGATGGTTGTGTGCAGAGAGAAAAGGGAATGAAAGAGATGAAAGTTAAGAGAAAGCGAGGTAGCAAATTGAAAAGAAGTGAAAAGTGTGGACACAACAAAAGGAATCTCTCTGACTGGGTGGCAAAAAGTACCCTCGAAACAAAAAGAGTTCTACAGAAAGAAAATGATTTTTGGTTTCTCTTATAGCACCATGCTCAAATGGTTCTGCTTTGTACCTGTCTGGTGCTGTGAAAAACCTTTTAAAAATGCATGGATGCTCCATATCTAATCAGCAGCACTATTAAAGGCTCTTTTCCATGGTATTAGTTTCTGTAGTAAGCCTGTTATTAGCTAAGCCCCACTAATACCCTGTCTTCCAGTTAGTAACAGGATGGACACATTTTACCCCCCATTGCCAGAGCACTAAGGGCTCTCTTTAGCTCTGTTTTTAAGGAGAAGGATCCCCAAATACTCCAGTATTTCCTCTACAAAGATTGTATTTGCTATCATTCACAGTAGCTAGTCATAGCTAGTTAGTAGCTAGTCATAGAGACTCAAGTATAGAATGCCAAAAAAAAAGAAATCTGGGTCATCGATCAGGACAGTTTTTACTTCACTGAGTACTCAAAGTTTATTAAAGCCAGCCATCAAAGCCAGTCGTCAAAGTTCGTCAGTGGTGTCAGTGGTCCTTTACAGGGCATTAGGCAACAGGCTAGCCATGGAAACTAACATCCTGGATCAGAACTATATTATTGGTTACTTGAAAACTTAGGAATACTATGTAGTCTGTGCGTTTTGTTTTTCATTTGTTTTTTTTTTTTTGTTACTATAGTTTAGGGGAATTACAGTACATAATCCTGATATAAGCCAGAATAGCCTTGTATAGGAGGCAGTAAAGTAAAAGTCAAACACCATTAGCAGCTGGTGCAGTGTACAGCCACATACCAGGAAATAGTTCAGTGACTTTTTGAATTGTAGCGGCTAAATCACTACATGAATTAAAGATTAAGATTTTATCAGAGAAAGATCAGAAGAACCTTCTTCAGTGTGTACAAGTAATAATAGCTGACAGCAAAGCTTAGGTTTAGTTGCATTCACCTTTTAAGTGTATTACTCCAGCTCTTAGCATTCCAGGCATTTTCCCCCTCCAACAAACCACCCACACAAGCATACGCTCCCTCTTTTACACACTCTCACCTCCCACTCAACATCATCAGTGCTCCCCTACCTGTCTGTTTATGCACTGGATGGTTTGATTGTGCCCAGCTGCATGGCTGGCCTCACACCCCCCAGCATCCTCTGAACAGTGAGTGTCAGAGAGGATTTATGTGTTTGCCACTTCGCCTTGTGTCGAAGGATGCTTGAGAGAATGGTGCCCCAGTGGCTCAGCAGGCTAATCTGCATGGCATGTACTTAAGACGTCATCTGTCTCAGTTCAATTCACAACCTTATAGTTCACTTGTCATCTCCTCTCTCTCTGTTCGACCCCAGAGCGTTTTTACAAAATGATTTGCACGGAAATTAAAGCAAATGGATTATATGAAAGAAGTGATATAAGAGAAGTGCAGTGTTAAGTTTCTCTTAATTTCCTGGAGTCATTTTCATGTCATCAGAATTTTTCATAATTCACATTTTCACATTTTAACCAACACTGTTTACACAATATCAAAGGAACTTCTCATTTTGGTGGCACTGGTTTATTTACTAACAACTTCTGACAACAACAACAACTTCATTTTGAAGCATGAGTTAAATGTTTTGGGTGAGTTCTGACCTTTTACAGGTGAACTATGGTGTTGTGCATATAAGCTGTTTTGACAGATGCATCTGGAGCAGATTTCATTTCTTGAAATCTGTTGTCCTTATATGTGTAATGTCCTTATAGACAAAACATCTTCCATGGAGTCAATGCAATCAGCCAAACTACACAATTTTTGAAAAAACACCAAGTTACCGTAAAACAGATCTACTAGCAAAATCAGAATTTTATTTTTCTACAACTCTGGAGAGCCTCAAAAACCCAAAGAAGTTCTGGAAGACCATCAAATCTTTGTCTGCTCGCTGTAACTCAATCAATCTTCCACCTAGTATACTTGTTGATGGTCTCAGAGTAAGTGACAGAAGAGAAATGCTGAAAAATAACACAAGAGTCAAACAGGAAGCAAGAGTCCAAGACACCGAACCATGACATATACTGAAACATGGACTGTTAAACAGTGTTGGAATGTTACAATTTTGGCAGCAGGTCTATGAAAGCAAGTGGAATGGTTCAAACTAAATAAATGAGCTAATTTTTAGGAAATAAAATTACACGCTTGTCAAAGGTCAAAATTAAGGCACAACTGGAATAAATCTTTGTATTGGCCTTCATGTATCACCAGAGTTACTGTCACCAGTTTTTAAGAGGAGTATTTGATGACAAATTGCAATAGAAGAACAGTATTGAAATAATAACTAAAAAAGAGATGAAATAATCAAATTGTACCCTTCGTCAATAAATATTCTAGTCAGTTACAGCCTAATTTATCTTCACTTTACTTAAACCATCCTTGCACAAGATTTTGTGGAAAGGTTGGTCATGACCCAAAGGGAAGCTCATTAACTGTTCATGCCAATCAGCAGAAGGGGGCGTGGCATTAAAAAAAAGGTGCGTAATTTCTAAAGAGATTCACGTAACATAAACAGACTCTTTAGAAACACAAAAACACATGGGGTTGGCCCTGCCCTCTTTCCTAACTCATTAACAGTTTGTTTTATACACTTTTGGGCATCATCATTGGACTAAGCAGAGTTCATTTTTAATTGGTTAAGGTTTGCTCCGTCCCCTATACTTTAGCCACGCCCCCTTTCATAACTTCCTTCCTTCCTTTTTCAGTGGTGTAGGTTAGCCCCTCCATCTTGTTCTGTTGATCCATCTGTTCATTGGTTCAGAAAGTTGTACCCACTTTATAGCTGCTGCAGTTTTCTACAGAGGAGGCTGAAATTTGCCATGGAGGTCAAAAGAAATAATAACAATAATGATGTTAATAATAATGTTGTTAATAATAATAATACTAATACTAATCATAATAATAAAATTGCCAGGCTAATCTCTTCCTCTCACAGCGGTAAACCAAATTATTTTGTTTAGGATAAATTATTATTTGTTTACTCTCTCTAGCAGTATATTACAGATTTGTACATTTATCCATAAGATTATATTTCTACCCTCCTCTATAGCCAAGACTTTTCAGTAACACTTTATTTGCAGGGGTGTTCATAAGACTGACATAACACTTTACCATAACACGACAGCTGACGTGAACATGAATAAATATTGACTGTTGTCATAAAGTGTCATTCAGTCAATTATTAACCTGATATTGCCTGTGATGTCCTTGTTCTGCCTCCCCCCATCTCTCTGTGGCATTAAGTCAAAGTGAACTGAAAGGCTCTAGAGGAAGTCTTCTCATCAGCCTGCCTCTCCTGCACATGTATTTTGTTTTCTTTCACAGACAAGGTCCATCTGTTATTTTACATGTACAAATAAATATAAAAATACAAAAAGAAATCCGTTTTTCCTGAAATAACATAATATGGAGTGATAAAACCAGAAATGTAAATACACTCCATTAATTTGTATTTTTTAATTCAGGAGTTTTATTGAACTGTGTAATAGTGTTCAGTAATAATAATAATAAAAAAAAAGATTGTGCGGATGGTTATGTGTGATAGGCACAGCAATGCCAATGTAAGTAGCCATAAAAGAGTAATAATGACATGGTAATGGAAAACAGGTTATGAACCACTGATGTGAAATATTAAAACATCCAACACATAGCAGACTCACTGTAGTGGCTCGCCCTGCTGCACTGTTGTAATGTACATGGGGTTGGGATTGAATTATCGGGGGCTGATTGATGG
>OMLF01012880.1:8459-19357 GCA_900302615.1 Holocentrus rufus | reverse complement strand
GCCGCTGCCTTGACGGGATTTTACCCAAACCTCACCAAAGTGCTTAAATTGCCACTGTCGCTTCCAGTTGGGACCGCGACGTGTGAGCGCACATTCTCAGATGCGCCGGGTGCGCAACTGGATGAGGACTGGATGAGAACTCTGGCACAGCAGAGACTGTCATCTGTCGCTTCTGTACGTCGAGAGCGACATAACTAAAAGGATTAAACCTGTGGAAATAGTTGAGAAATACGACAAAAGTCCCCGCGGCGCATTCTGCTTCATTAATGTAAGAAAAATGATTAATTAATTATTATGGGCTACAAAAAATAATAAAAAAAAAATTAATTATGGGCTACAACAGCAAAACGAGTAGAGAATGAAAGGAATCATTCTGTTGCATCTCAGTTCGATTAACATAAGCAATAATATATGTATCTGCCTATGGGTAAAGCCTTTTTTTTTTTGTCCCATAGCCTCCCCATTCCTCCTGCCCTAGCGCCGCCTATGTGTATGAGCATTTTATTTTGTCCAGTAATGTTTAATAAAGATAAAGTTATGGTTTGTGTTCTTGTAGTGGTATTTGCTGGTCCATATAGGAGTGTACTGAACACTCCCAGTGAAGCACTCGTTCTCATGACAGGGAAGGAGCAGATGGGTCAAACTTGGAGGATCTATTACACCTGCAGATATCACTATATGAGTAAGACCCCCAACTATCACTCAGTCGTGAAAGTTGACATGACAAACATCAAAGCAGGCAAACAAATAGAGAAAAGGATGGCTTGATTTGATTTAGGAATAATGAGGAATAACATGAGATGTGTTTTCCACTTTGCCCCACCTGGTTGTACAGGAGTTGGACAGGAAGTCTGCATGTTAAGACAAAATAAAACCATCTCTTTGCATATCTGTGGTGATATGTACATTTATTTATTTAGTAAACCAAGGGTGATTTCTCCCACAGAAGTCGCTACACTCAAATTCGCTTTCCTTTTAAATGACGTTTTCCGTCAAGTATTGTAAAGTTGCAATTTGCTCAAATTTAACTATGCTTTTGATTGGAAGCTTTACATTCTCAACCTCATAATGCAGTTTCCATGACTGATGAAGACTAGGAGGGATACAAGAGAACATGGCAAAATATGTCCAACCACTATTATATATATATGAATTATATAAAAAATTTTGCACAGGTTTGGATATCTTTATCCAGGATAGAAAAGTCTACTCATTCAGTCTAATAGTTCCTGATAAAAAAGCGAATAAAAAAAAGGTTTAAATGACAAGCAAAAGATCAAGACCTTGGACACTGAATCATGAAAGAGTTCTGCTTTAATTTTCACATTTCAAATACCAGCATACAAAACCCAAAAAATAAAATAAATTAATTTTTTTTAATTCTATTTGTTGTTTTTAATCAAAACATCATTAATGCAATGCAACTCAAGAGTTATTTCAGTGTTAATGTCCAAAGGGGGAAGCAGTAGGGTTTAGAGATTTAAAAAGGTCCTTCAATGATGTGAGCCCAACTTTCCCTTTCACACACTTTTGTCCAGAGGTTTGCTTCAGTGGAGGTCGGGTGCTAGGTTGTGTCAGCGATGCCATTGGTGTGATGGGCAAGTTGTGTATGCCGGAGGCTCTCACCTGGGCTTGACTTGTACCTGGGCTGCTGGAGTTTGACCCACTTCTTGTCTCCAAGGGGATTTGACAGTTCTGAAGAGCGGGCTGATGCTCTCCTGGACCTGGATGTGCAACAGTTTTCTCAGCAGCCTGTTTGCAGGAACCCTGAGCAACACGATACAAAGGGTGGGGGAAGATGAGTTAATGCACATTATCCTGGGAAAAGGTGGGCCTCAACTCCAGACATTTTTTCCCATGATTTTATATTGTACAAATAAATTCTGACCAAAATCTCATCAACTGCTTCACTGTAGAACTACTTTCACTCGCTTGCCTTTGTGCGGTGCTCTCCAGTACAGTCCTAAGCTCAGCTGACTGAAAATGAAACACCCAAAGCATGTTTTGATTTTTTTTTTTTGATGAGACACCCCCCAAGCAGGTCTGACAGGAATATGTTCACATCTGGATTTAATTGACTTAATTTCCCCACAGGGATCAACAAAGTATTCTGATTCTGATTCTGATTCTGATTCTGATTTGCTCTTTGTGAAGCAACTGATAAGATTTTGGTCAGGATTGATCAGTATGATGGAAAAAGGCTAGGAGAATAAGGTCCACATTAGAAAAAGGTAATGCACAAGACATTTTAGGAAGTGTGGAGTGGAACAATCAGAGGAACGGGCAACTAAATGAGGTGGGGTGAAAAATCTATTCAAACATTTCCAGGCAACATGATGTTCCTACATGATTACAAATAATTGTGAGGAGTCCTCTCAGTTCCGCCAAAAAGTTTCCCTGCCCTACCACCGCCTCAACAGTGAAATGTTAACCTTGAGCTGGCGATGAGGGTCCACCTTCTCTTCCTTCGGTTCCTCTTTTATTCTTTCCACCTCGTTTATCTTCTGCTGCTTCAGTCTCATCACCTTTTCTTCTGGGAAGAAGCACTCAGTGCTGCTTTTGTGCTTGTTTTTAATTTCTGAAAAGAAGGAGAAAATACTGATGAATTGTATTAGAAAAGATTGGGGGTGGGGGGCATGACAATTTTGATCATGGACCCCGATTCCAATTATCTTACCATTAATGAATTAATTAATGCCATACCTAAAGGGACACTGATATCAATATTTCCCTGTTGCTCCACATCCTGCTGATATGGACTCAGAGACACAAAGAGGGTTTTCAGAACTGAATGAGCTATGGTTCCTTCTGAAGATCCTACAAAATTTAAAAGGCATAATCAACACAAATTTTAGCACTAAAAATCTGACAATCCCAATAGTATTTATAAGGAATGTGTGACAGGCTCTTACCTTTGTGAGATGAGACATCGGGAAGCTGCACTTGAGTCTGGGCTATGGAGGCCTCTAGACTGGCATCACTACAGGCTGGAACAGTGTCACTGGCAGAATCCGACATAAGGCTGCAGGCAGGATTCACCGACGGATTTGGCGATGGATTAACGCACTTGGCTGTATGTGAACCGTGTCCATTTTCCCCTTTCTGTCCTGTGGGGACATCAGGCGATGTGGGCACAGCAGGACTTCCCGTGTGGACACTGACTGAAAACAGGCCCTGTGGAGAGGTTGTTTCTAAATCAGAAGCTCTTTGCTTGCAGCCTGATGCAGAATCAGCTGACTGGTCTGGCTCTTGAGGACTGGAGGAAGTTGGGGGATCTGGTTGGGACCCTATGCACAGCAGAGGATCGGCAGTCAGTTCACTGATAGGGCTTGCAAAAAGGCTGCGGAAGGATCTTACAGTGGCCTTGCCAGGTTCAGGTGCAGTTTCCACAGGAATATCTTCATCTCTGCAGTCTGTTGAACTTGTGGCAGGATGGGAAGACTGAAAGGAGTCTTGAGGAAAAGTGGAGGTCATAACAGAATCTGGTGTATCCTGCGAGCAAGGTAGTTGCACAAAACAGTCAGTGATGGGGCTTGCAAAAAGCTTGTGAAAGGGTCTTTTTATAGTTCTACTGCATTCACCTGCAGAATCAACACCATGAACCGTCTTGCTGTGGCAGTCCATTGTGGTTTCAGTACAATCGCGTGGCTGTGTGCCACCTTTTAGGCCAGAGGGTGCCCCTAGGGGATGATGTTTACTGTCAGTGGGTTGTTTGGGTACAAACTGATGAGTAACAGAGTTTACAAAAACACTGTTTTTTTTGTTGCTGGTGACAGGTTCAGCAGAAACGGCAGCTTTAACTGTAGACTCTGTAACACCTGAGGGGGGATGAGGAGACTGTGTTGAGTCCTGCGAGCCAGATGAAGCACAGGACAGATGTGATTTTAGCTGTGTGGGATGTTCAGGAGCAGATGCCTGACTAGGGGGGGTTGAAAAGAGACTGTGGAACGCTCTTCGTGTGGGCTTAGTTGGACCAAAAGGGAGAACACCTTTACTTTTACTGACTTCAGAGCCCAATGCAGTATCTCTGGGCTTCTGGGACTCTGTAGTGTCTTGCAGGGAAGTCATATCCCTTGGCAACTGCCTGTTTCTTTTTGTAGGAAGATGGGGAGAAGTCTGAAAGCCAGGAGCTCCTTTCACGTCTGCTTTGGTCTGGGAGGACACAAACTTCTCTCGCAACTCCATGGGGGGCAACAAATCCAGCTTTACCATATGAGAAGCTCTTAGAGCAGGTTTCTGGGACTCAGGGTTAACCCTTCCTTGTTCTGCATGAAGATCAGTGCAGGTCTTTGCAGATAAACTGAAATTTGAAATCTGGGAAGCATGTGCCTGACTCGATGACAAGTTCCTGAAAGTTTTTTCCAGCGATTTGTTTGATTCACTGGCAACATTCAATAAATGTGAGACCTCTTCATTTTGGTTTGTTGAGCTTGAGGAAGGTTTTGGGATATAGTCTATAGATCGTGCAGAAGGAGGGGTAGATGAGTGGTTACAGGCTGCTTTAGTAAACCCAAGAACAGCATCAACAGAGTAAGGAGCATCACTTTGGTCTGAAAAGCCAGAAGGACAATCATGAGAACTCTGTGGAGTAGAAACAGCGGTAGGTTCTTGGCTTGCATGGGTTCCAAAGAGGCTGGGGAACGGTTTGGCTCTTTGAGATCCAAGCACTGCTTCTACTGAATAAGAAACTGACTCCTTGTGGATAAGGTCACTTGGAGGGCTGTGAGACTGGGCTGCATCTGTTGCACGTGGTACAACTGCATCATCGGTAACATCAGCCTGACACACAAAGGTTTCCTTCTCATCACGTGGCTCTGATGGGCATGAGCTGTTGTAAAACATAGGCCTGCAAGGTAAAAACAAAAAACAAAACCTAGTTTGTTGAGAACTGCATAGTTATATTTACAGAATTACGCTGACATCATAAAATTTGTATGTTCATACCTAATGGGATACATCAGCACGTCAGGCTTTGCATTGTCAAAAGGCACGTTCTCCTCTGTAAGTTTTGACTCCTCTGTGGTGTTTGGCTGGCCTGAGGCTTGTTCTTCAGCCTTCTTTGCTAACTCATTGTCCCTTTTTAAAGCCTGCAGTGAGGAGACACGAAGCACATGATTGTTTTCTGCATACAGCAATGCATATCATACACCGATAAACAAAATTATCATGACAGATCATTTTCATACATACCCCTTCCAGCAGTTCTTTAGTTAGAGTTGTGAGAGGCTCATGGGAAAACTTGCATTCGTCTCCTTGAGCACATTTTCCTCTGACATGAAAAAACTTGCAGGGGAAGGAATGTGGCAACTTAGTTGAGGAAATAGAAGTTTCATTTCACCTACCAGTGACAGCCACCAGTAAACATCAATTAGCAGTATAATATGTTATCACTTATAAGTATTACATTATCACTAGTGACTCAAAGGATATTGTGCATGTATGGGCAGCTCTCTCCTTTGGTGCAGAATCCCTGGATGTAAAATTTGCATGCTTCTTTGATGAGATTGTTGTAACCCTGAACATGCTCCAGCTGGCAGTCATCGCCCTGTATGGAAAAAAAAAAGGAAAACAATATAGTGAAACTGCAAGCAAGGTAGCAGAGCTCAGTAAAACCCTGAATGACAACCAATTTTCTCTCCCTTGTCATTTTTTCTTTTCTTTTCATAACTTGCTCACTTCTGTTATGTGCCTGCCAGATTTCACAGAATTCAAAGGGAAAAGGAAAAAAAACGTGTTAACGTATAGATACCCAGTCATCCAAGTCTGTTTAATTTGTCAATTTGGTGCCATATCAGTTTTCAGTAAGTGATAAGCACAACAAATGGAACATGCCTTGATACATCTTCCCCAAAGGAAATGTCGACAAAGAAACCGTCCATCCACTATAAAAGCATTCTGCTCCTTGAACTCCGCTGTCATTAGCCTCTTCCGTTCCACAGGGACACTCTAGGAGAAAAATGACAGTAATAAGGTTAATAAATCAAAGAGAAAGAAGATAATGGAGCGTTTTCAAGAAACACTTTCCTAAGACACACTGACTAATTTCACCATCACCTTTTGCCACAAAACCACTGCCCGTCCATCAACAACAGGTAAGCACCACAGAAATGTTCTTTCATCTGTCAAACTGACTGATAACAGGATGATCTTCTATCACAGAAACTATCTATTTTGACATTTTGAGTTTTGCCTACCTGCTTCCCACCTCTATTTGCGCTCCTTCCTCTGCGCTGGTCTGGAGTACAGTTGGACTGATGGTATCCTCTTCTGTCCCCAGGCCTCCCTCTTTCACCCTTCCAATTCTGATTCTTCTTCTTTTTCGGCTGTTGCTGCTTTGTAACATTATGGTTATTTTTAGTTTTATTGTTATTGGCTTTATTCCGATCAGATTTACCACTGTGGCTACAAAGGTCCTGTTCTTTGGTGAAGCCAGTACTTGTACGCTCTCTGATAGACGTCTCTATGTGGTAATCTTGTGCATTAGAGTCATAGCCTTTGGAGAATTTTGGATCATAACAAGTCACGGTTGTGTTGGTTTGGGCAGTCGCCTTCTGTGGAACAGCAACAAAGACAATTGTTTTAGTCCTTATTTTCCAATGTAACAGAATGACAGTTCACAAAGAGCTGTGCCATTCAAGGGGCACATCATTCCCCTTGAACAACACTCCAAGTAAAAATCTACTATGTGTACCTCTTTGTGTCTCTTTGTATTGGAGCCACCGTGCTGTTCACCCCAGATTTTCCTCTTTCTGCCACTTTTAGCATGCTCCTTCGGCTCTCCCGGTGTCCTATGAAAGTCACAGAAATGCACAAATGGTTCAAAGACAACGAAAATGGCAAAATTCTCACTACATATGACACATGTTGACTTACAAACCGGCTACCTGAATGGAAGGGCTGATTCACAGGGACTCCTGACATCTTCGTTAATAGCAGACAGTTTGGTGAAAAGGTTAGCAAAAGACATTTTTTCCGAACTACTTCTTTGTTGTTCCTTGTACAAAGCGTCGCGATGCTGCCATGTCCGAAGTGGTGACAGGTCCGTGTAAAATGAAAACGCAAAAACAAACCGCGAAGTTAGCTGTAACTTGCAGAGCAGAAGGCAATGATAGGATGCTTGCGGTTGCTAACGCTGCTGCGCACACAAAACTATTGACTGCGTAAAGCTGTCCACTAGGAGCTTCACGCCAAGTGCCTAAAAACGCAAATGTTTAAACCTTTAGACTTGGCGTGTCAAGATACATCCAACTTCGGCTTGAGACGAAGAACGTGTGGTAAACGTGTGTTGCACTTCCATGGCTTTACTCCGCTACACTTCCGTGTTTGTCGCATGACGTCATTCGTCACCAGCCCAGAAACTAACGGCAAAGTGATGATGCCCAGTGGCTGACATCCACAGTGACTCTGAGTTATATATACGCTCACCAGAAAATTAAGTACACCTGTACATCTAATACAATTCTATGTTACAGCTCTGCCATAAATTCTGCCTTTACCGAATTTAAAATAAGATTTTTTTTCTCAACATGGTCAAGACTAGGTAAATTAAATTATGTTTATTATTGAGGCTGTAGTTTTCAGTGGTGTTGTATTGGACTACAATTGAGAGGTGTTTCTAATTTTTTGTCCTCAATGTTTATTTACATGAGGGAAACAAAACATTAGGAACATAGCTTACAGATATCTAGATGTACTCATGTGTTTCAGCTCCTTGTCACTCCAGTTGCAAAGTACAAATGTGTGAAACTCTTTTGCTGTAAGAGAACTAGTAAGAGTTAAGAATCAGAATACTTTATTGATACTTCACTAAGTATGAGTTATGGCATTTCTGTGCACATGACACCATGTGGCCCCATTTACAACATCCCCTGTTTCTTCAGAGTGAAAAATTTCATCACAGCTCAGCACAGCAGGGAGGCAAATCATTATAGTAGGATTATTGCTTTACAACATAACTCTAGAACACTATTTCTCCCTACTGTCTCCACTCTCCAGAGTGATGGACATCTATGGTTTTAGTGAGCAGCCCAGCACCAAGTAAAAGCAACTCTCTGTCTCCACCCGATGGACTGAACCAGTAAATAAACCCAGAGGATGTACTGGGTGTGGGAAAGAAACAACATATCCTATTCAAGTACAAGTGTAAAGACACATTTTGTGTACATGACAAGAGTCTCATGGTCTACAAACTCTGGGCTTGAAGAGCGGAGAAAGAAACTTCTATAGAGAGATGGAGAAAGAAAGGAAATTATCGCAGGACCCAGGAGTTCGAGGCCTGAGACAAGGCCTCCAGGAGCTGGCCATGAAGCTTGAGGCGTAGAAGGTGGAAAAGCACAACCTCTTTAAAGAACTGGAGCACCTGAAAAAGCTCCGCAGTGAAGATGCCCTGATCACGCAACAGCTTGTTGTCAGGCTCAAGGGCCATGAGACGGAGAAGACCGCCCTCTGCAAAGAATTGGAGCAAAAAATGATGGTTCAAAAAGAGAGGACCTTGAAACTCAAGGCCTGTGAGAAGCAGAAGGCGCTCCAACAAAAACTCCAACTATTTTTGGATGAGCTGGAAGTTCTCCAGAGAGATATGACCTCAAGCAACAAGGAGCTTGTTGTTCAACTTGAGGAAAGGGATGCCCTCCGAAAAGAGACAGCAGCCCTTCAGCAAAAAGTGGATCAACTAGTCAGCAAGCTGAATGCCTGCGAAATGGAGAATAAAGCCTTCTCTGATCAGCTCAAAAATAACAACAGAGAGGCAGAGCTTGCAAAAAAACCCCAGAAGTCCAGGAAGCCTCCCCTTCTGAAACGAATCATCAGGTTCCTGACTCCACGAAAGAGGAAGCAGAAAAAAACAGCAGAAGACCGAGTCCACTTCCATCAGTGACTCCTAATGTCTTCAAGCAAAGATCCTGAACACACTAACACCTGTGCTCCCTCAATAACTCAAACCCCACCATTTTTCCATATTTCCCTCAACACACCATTATCCAACCCTGTACCCATTTGCACACACACATAAACACACTCTCAACACCCACCACCCTGAACAATCCCCTAGCCTCCCGTCTTCCTATTTTTCTTCAATTAAAGATATCAGCAATGGTATCTCGAAAATAATGCACCGTTGTCAACATCATATGCATAGCATTTAACATAGCTAGACAGAGACAGTGTTGCAGAGAAAATGTTGAAGCTAGTTTGCATCTATATAATACATTTCTATGTGAGAATGTAAAAGGCTTAATATTTCATATGTGAATGCAGATGAAAGTTTCCTGTTCCAGTTTCTTAATTATTAAGTACCATATGGGACCATGTGAGTGCAAACATGTGGATGAGATTTGATGGTATGAAAATATTATTGTCCATCTGGCAGGAAATGGCAATAAAGTCCGAGTGACCATCATTTCCGATCCCTCCAGTCCCCTTGGGCATGGAGACCAGCAAGCTGCAACTGACACAAACATTTAAGTCACGCTCTAAAATTAGAGAATCAGAGCAGAGATCCAATAGTCCAGTGAAACAGAATTGATCGCACTACACTGGACAAATAAAACTACTTTGACAAAAACTGTAGGGCAGGGGAGCCTTTCTACAAAGCAAACTACAAAATGCTGTATGCTTTACACCCAAGTGTAAAGCATACAGGGCTTTATCTATACATTGTGTTCCCAAAACCAACAGTTGTTCCTTGATCAAGTTGGCTGATGCACTCCAGTTTTAAGGCAAATCCAGTCCATCCAGTCTGCTAATAGATGTTACTTTGAAGAGAGATTAACTCTGAAATTCCATTAAAATTGAATCCCCTGGCCTGATAGGTAAACACACCGTGCCTCTCATCAATCGTGCAGAATAATAAAAACACAGACGTGTAAAAATCTTGATAGAAGCTGGACTTTGTTCCTCCACAGTGGAGGCCGTCCCTGTGTGTTGCTCAAAGTCCAGGTCACGCAGGCAGTTTCAGTATTCCCTGCCTGTGTGTTTGTGTGTCCCTGCAGTCTTTCAGCTCTGAAGGTAACTCCAGTTGTCTTGAGATCTCTGCCTGTCTGAGCTGCAGAATGACACATCGGGCCCCTCTCGCCTTCCTGCTCCTCCTGGGCCTGTCCGTCCAACACGCGGTGGGTCAAGACAGCGAGGCCCCAGCAGCACCCGGCCAGGCCCCCGATGGCTCCCAGGCGGAGGACGACTCGGGGGACTGGGGGCTGGGCTCCCTCAGGTACAGCTTTGAGGCAGCCAACAGCTACTTTGACTCCGTGCTGGAGCTGCTGGGTGGCCGTGATGGAGTGTGCCAGTACCGCTGCCGATATGGTGAGTTAGTACATGAAGCTGATGAGAGGTTAAATTGCATTCTAGTAATTTAGAGATAGAAAGAGTAGATAGAAAGATAGGGTGTCATCCAGCACTAATATGATGGGGTTCCTCTCTTGACCACAGCTACATAAAGCAGCCTGTGAAACCTGCAATGAAATATAATTGTAGTGTGTTGGGCTTGTATATATTTATTTGTTCAAAATTGTGTTGTTTTTTTTTTTAAAAACTAAATTTGGCAGAAATGTGTTGTCAGCTTCTTTAAGAAGATGGATCAGCTGCCAATACTCCCAATATAATTTTATTAGTCTGGATTTTAATGGAGAATTTCAGTGTCCCCTTATGGTCTAAATGCTGTTTCAGTGCTGTTTTCTGGGGGAAAATTGTAATTTTTAGATTTTTTTTATTAATATTTTTTATATAAATACTCAAATTGAATATTGGCACAAATTTCAGCAACTTCTAACCAAAAAATGTTGCCATTAGTTTTGGGCTTCAGAACAGTTTTTATCAGTCATTTGCACATTTCTTTTCCAATAATAACTTCCAGTGAACATAATATTGAAATTAAACAATGACTCAACCTGAAACTCAATAAC
>OMLF01012879.1:0-21676 GCA_900302615.1 Holocentrus rufus | reverse complement strand
ATTCATTAAAATTTTTTTTTTTTACATTTTTTTTTAATACTGTAAATGTTGAGCAATGAGACAACAAAATTAAAGGGCAACAAAATTGAGACAAAAAAAATTAAATGACTTTGACTATAAATTATTTTATTTCACTGTCAATCAAGTTTGTATTGCAGTGTTTCACTTAGAGCTTTGTCATAGTTATTTTAACTCTAGTCATTTCTTGTACAGCAGAAGCTTGTCATGAAACAGCAGCAGCCGAGGAGTCAAACACGTGTGAACAATCTCAGAAAAACCAGCCTGAGGAGCCAAAACAGTTCCAGGGGACACGCAAACCCAAGAAGAGCTACAATTGTCCGACCTGTGGGAGAGTGTTCGCTCACAACACTGCCCTGCAGCGCCACCTTGTAATTCACTCAGGGAAAAGACCATTCAAGTGCTCCATTTGTGGAAGAGGGTTCACCCAGAGTGGAAACCTCAAAACGCACATGAAAGTTCACAGAGGTCAGAAGCTCCAGTGTGCAAGACAGCTCTTTTTCTGCTTGTGGGAAACTGATTCATACTGATTCATTGCTTATTACTGTTGCAGTGCAAACACTGAAAACTCATTCAGCTGCTTACAGTGCTCTTGTGCTGAAAGTTAAAATGCTGTGCAATCTGTGCTTTTAAAAAATGCTGACAGAAAACAAGGGAAACAAAGTGAAGAGATCTTTCTGCTGGACAACAACTTAATTTTGCTTTCACCTCACCTGTACAGGCACTCTGCCCAGTTTTCAGATTAATATTCACAAAGTTCCGAATGCCACTAAAATTTGTCCCAAATCAGTAACAGTCAGCTGCCACACTAGCCGGTTAAACTGTACAATTGCTTTTGAGTGCCCTGGTGAATATTTTTGGTAAGAGTTAATTAATTTTACAAGGAAACATTAACCTTGGCATTTTTTATAGTTCACCTGCTCTTCACAGCTGAGGCAAAAATTTGATTTCAGACACAGCCCTCATTCATCTACTGTATCATCTATGATCGTCAAACATGATTTGTTGCAGCTAGGTACATCATGTTGTTTGTAGGGCACAGCTTGATGTGACAACCAGTGGTTAAAGACTAAATAATATAGTAACCACTTTCCCTGTTGCAGCATGTCACTTTCTTTTTTTCTGTTTAAACACAACATAACTTATGCAGATCTACTCTTGGGTTTCCACTACAACCTTATGTTCAAAAGTGTTTTGCCTTGCTGCATTCGTGAGCATAGCATATGTAAATGACTAAATTATTTTGAAATTCTGTAGACTGTGCCTCTCTCATAATGAATGATAATGAATGTGTTTATTTTTCCCACAGGAGAGTTGCAAAGTGGGCCAGCAGTTCAGGAGAATAATCCCCCTAAAGAGCCTCCCTTAATGATCCATGTGTGTGTAGAGTGTGGAATGGACTTCCCTCAAAAACAACAGCTGGAAGAACACCACAAGAACCACAAGAAACCTTATGCATGTGCAGACTGTGGCAAGAGGTTCAAAAATGAATATTATTTTAAAATACACAAGCGCAGCCACTCAGGGGATTCACCCTACCTCTGTTCAGAGTGTGGAAAGAGTTGTGTCACAGCAGATTCACTTAAAAAACACGAGTTAACACACACCGGAGAGAAGAATTTCCACTGTGACCAGTGTGGGAGGGCGTTCGCACAGTCTTCCCAACTGAACGTGCACCTTAAAACGCACACTGGAGAGCGGCCTCACCTGTGCTCAATCTGTGGCAAAAGTTACTCCAAAGCATGTGACTTAAAAGTTCACCTGCGAGTTCACACAGGAGAGAAACCATATACCTGTGAGAAATGTGGGAAGTGCTTCTATTACTCTCAGGGTTATCGGGCACATCTCAAGACTCATGACAAGAAACCGAAACAGACAACGAAACCACTGGGTAGACCAAGACAACAGCTCATAATGGCAAATGATTAATGCTATCTGGAAGTTCACAATAATCATAGTAAATCTGCTGTGTAGGTCAGGAATGTAGTGGAAAGTAAATATATATGCATATATAAATAAAGCTTGTCCACCTTTCTTGTTTGAGAAATGAATGACAGTGATTTAAAAAATCTCTTAGATTGAGAATTTATGTGACAGTATTCACAAATGATTGTGTATGATGTGCAGTCAGCTTCATGTAATCCATCAGTAAATGGTATTTCACAAATGTGTCTGTGTGTGTGTGTGTACTGAAAAAAAGGCTAAATATACATAAAAATACTTCACTTTTCTGTGTGTATTTTACAAAATAACCTTCACAGTGGATTTTTCCTCACCTTGTGGTCTGTCCTTCAGTTGCTGCTGGATTGTTTGTTTCCCTACAGTTCAGATTGTTTTTGTCTTTGCATTCCAATCGCTTTTTCATTAAAACGTGTTGCTGTAATTTCGTTTCTGTTTGTGCTGGCAGAATCAGCCGACACCTCTGTAAAAGCTTCTCAGGCTCCATTTGTTAACCTTGTATTGTTTGTTGGGTTGTTGAGTAACGGTGTTTAGTTTTAAGCAAGAATTGATTTATTTTCATTAAGGAAAAGGAACTATGGGCTATCAATACTAAGGCTCCAAATTTCATGCAGTTTACACAGTGCACACATCATGGAAGTAGTTGGTGAGACCTATACAGTATGAATCCCCAAATTTATAGCATATAATACATAATACATAAAGGTGGCAGCGTTTTCTTTGCATATACCTCATTAACACTTAGTGCCGGCTCATACTAGAGATGATCCACAATATTGTGAAAGATGTGACTGCTTCCCTCAGAATTATGTTTGTATTTAGTCGGCCCTCAGGGGGAAAAAATAGCCAAATAATTTTTCAGTCCACTCATTCCAAGCACTTTGAAATATAGCATTTGTTCATGGAAAAGGTTGCAGAATTCATACATCAGATTCTACATGCTCTCCAGTTTTTCTGTAGTGGGGCTTTTAATGTGAACACAAAAACCTGTACCGGAAGTTGCTACACTATATCACCTTGGCTAACAGCTAAGGCTAGTTAGGTGTATCGGCTCCAAACGCTTGTTAGTTAACTCGTTTAGTTAGTTCATACTGGCTAAACACGTTGTTTGGGAATATTGTGCATAAAATAAGAAAGGTGCAGAAATATTGTCAGTTCCTTGTAGTGACTTTATACTGGGCGAACACTTTTTACCTAAGGGAAATCCATGCTGAGGTTGGTCAAAAATCTATTGTCTCTCTCGTTAAACGCTAGCTAGCTAACTTGGCTAATGTTACTTAGTCGGAGGCAAATTTTGCAGCATTGCTAGCATAGTCATGTTATCATCGTCTCCATCCAGGACTTGACGGTAAATCTCTGTCTGAACTCGGGGTTTTGATAGCCACTGGTAGTGTAGAGTGCTAGCAAACTTGATTGCCTAGATCAGTGAAGTAGGCGAGTTAACGCCATGTTAGCAGCTAATGCCGTTTTCTCAAAGGCAGTGGTCAGTCACTGCTGGTCAGCGACGCCGCGTCATGAATGAGACATCTCATTGAGAGGTCATTTACTGGCGTGTTGCACTGCGCACTTGTTTGCTTTTGACGTAATGTGGGTTGTTAAGATGCGACGAATGCCAACAGGTTAGACGAGTAGCTAGCTAACTGGAACCACCACTAATTGGGATTTTAATAAATGATGCAAATAAGGAGTCCTAGCTTGCTAACGCGACTTAGCTAGGCTATACAGTGCAGATGCCCAATGAGAGGTTTCTTGGAGCGGTTGCCATGAACGTCCAAGCCATTGGGAAGCACGATAAATGATTTTTTTGACACGGTTTACCTTGTGTTGGTTTAAAATTGTAGTCATATAACCAGTAACGATGCAGTGAAGTTATGCAGTTCCATTCTAAGGACCACTCATGTTTTGAGGGTAGGGAGACTGTCCTTCAGCTGGAAGGCCGAGGTTCAAGCCCCCGTCACAGTGAGGCATCCGCCCTGCTGAAGTGTCCTTGAGCAGGACAATGAATGCCTGCCAGCTTGAAGGCGCTGTTATGTAGCTGATTCTGCACTCCCCTTCCTGTGCAGGGAATGCAAGTGAAAAGAGAAGATCCAGGGTTTGAAACTTTAAACTCAAAAGCTGATGGAGAATGGATTGAGAAAGATGAAAAATGTGGATGCATCCATGGATTTTTTTCCATAACTGATGACACTGTCCTAGTGTAATGCTCAATTGGATAAAAGCAAGCACAATGGAAAAGACTGTGCATATCATAAATTGTGAAAATGTGCGATGTATTTTGTTCACATCCCCTGCTCCCAGCGCATATAAAATGTGGTTTTTAATCCCAAGAACATGATATGCCAATTATAAGAAACGTGCATGATAGATGGGATATGCTGATTAGGAATATGTACTAGAGAAGTACAGATAAATTATCTTTTCACTTGCCCCCTTCCTCAGGTAGGGCAGAGTTCAGGGTCAGCTATACCACAGCACCTATGCAGCTCGTTGGGAGTCAGTCATGCTCAAGGATATGTCAAGAGGGGTTATGTTTGTTGATATAAAAATAAGTAATTCAGTGGTCTTATGAAGTGGAAAAAGCAAAGTATTTGCATGCAATTTTGTGGGTTTCAGACCAGAGTACTCAACCTCCATGGAAGTGCTAGTCCCACTTTCTTCTTGTATAGTACTCCTATAATACACCTCTCCAAAGCTAGTATTTCTTAAAATTAAGGTTGGGCAGCCCCTTTAATGTGTTCATCAAAACTTAAATTAAAATCAAAGTTAGATCAGTATTAGCGAACGGCCATTAGTATGCACAAATTCCTCCCAAGATGGAACCAACTAAGGGTGTTCAGAGATTTGTTGTGTAACTTCAAAGCCTTTATGCGCATATTTCAGCCGAAGATGTTCAGGTCCAAGCTGTAGGTTTTTATTTAAATTTCCACTCACTGCCACTTGATTATTCACCTCTGTGGTTATACACTACAAGGTTATTCATCATTTGAAAGATGGGCTCTGAAAACCCAGTGGACTTCAGCCCAGCTGTGATCCTGGCTGAGGAAGATCAGCAAGAAATAGGAGGCCTGATCAACTCTGATGGAGAAGAAGTGGAATTCTCAGATCTCAGTAAGTAAATAAAGTGCAACATTGGAGTGTAATATTTTATTTTTTGTTAGTTTGTTTTGCTTTGCTGTATTTTAGAAGGGTGAGAATAAGCAATGAAAATCTCACCTGTTTAAGTCTTGCACATATAATATTTTGACTGAGATAAAGGGCAGAAGAACGTCTATGGAGAATATATTGGCTATTTACATGATAGGAGGCAAATAAATATATTAATTGGGGAACTGACATTGACTTCAGCTTCAAATGTGGTGAGTCACAGTAGTGATGACCTTGCTGTCTGGTAAAACTCATAGTTGCAGCAGCCTTTATCTAAAGCTCTTAATATCAAGCTCAAACAAGTTTCTCACCATGCAGAAAATACAATGTCATGTGTGTGAAGTGGAACTTCATATTAGACTTGTCATTCAACAGTCTGATAAACTCTATAATGCACCAACATGATGCACTGTAAACAAACGTTGCTTTGATTCCATAATTTGTAATTTCCATGTAAATGCATTAAAAGTATGGATTAGGTTTCGGTGATGCGGACAAAATATTACATCACAATATCCACAATTCATGATATGTGTGATAAATAGTGGTAACTTATTACTTTCCCAGGGGTTGTTTTCTTCCTCTTGTTGTTTAGTTTGTACATTAACATCCTTCCTTTGGCATGTAGTTTTAGTGACTCACTACTTGGACACAGAGAGTGGTAATGATTGTCCCTTGGGAGGCACTATAGTGAGCAGTCATGAGCCATGTCCCAAAAGCATCAATGGTATATACTCATTCTTATAGTTTTAAGTATGTAATGTGTTCACACTATTACAGTATGAAAAGGCAGTGTACTCAAAAATTGTCTACGTACACACTAAATTCACCAAGTATTTTGAGTGTTCAGTTACTGCACACTATTGTCCCACAATGCAGTGCATTGAGGAAAGGGAGGAGTTACCCACAGCTCCAAAATTAAGGAGAACTTCAAGAAAACCAAAAATAAATCAACATATCTGCTAAGAAAATATGCTTTTGGTATTTGTGTGCTGGCAGTTTTTCAAATTTGAAGTTAGAACGTTGCAGATTACATCTAGATGTAGGTCACATGACACAGCTGTCAGCAGATCTGTCATTTCGGGTTAGTAAAAAAACGGTGTAGTATGTTGAATTTCTATCATACTAACTGCCAAAACACTATACTATGGAGATGAGTATATAGTATGTGATGTGTAGTATTAGTATGTAATGTGCTTTTGGGACACAGCTAACATCTCAGGCCCAGCCCTGTTATGCCATTAGTTGTAGAGTCCTTTCTTTCATTCTTGGGTCTGAGGCCCATAATGTCTGTCATGAATCTTTGGTCAACATTTTGGATTTTCTCAGGAAAAATAACACTACAGCATGTGATCTTGCTGATTAGTTCATCCCTCTAGAAAGTCCCTTAATTAGTGAAAACAGCTGGTGGTTTGAATGAAAAATATGCAGTCTGTCAGGCCTTCATTGCACATGGTTTGAGACCATCATTTGCACACTTATACCAATGAGAATCAACACTGAAAGAGAAATCCCAGTGCTATGAAGCTGATTGACAGGTGGGGAAGGTATGGTCAGAAATTAATTACTTTGAAAATTTCCGTCAGCCTTTTTCTTTGAAATGAAAATGCTGCTCCTTTCATCTTTTCACCCACACAGGAGAGAGTGCTAGCCCTGCAATTGGAGATGAAGAGACTCCATCAAAGACATTTGATCAAAGTGAGAATGGAAAACCGCCGTCAACTCACAGCTGTTCAGTGTGCGGGAAAGATTTCCCCTATGCCTCGAAACTTCAGCGCCACCTACGTACTCACTCGGGAGAGAGGCCCTTCCCCTGCTCCATGTGTGAGAAGAGATTTCCAGAGAAGGGCCTGCTCATGATTCATGAAAGGGTTCATACGGGAGAAAAGCCGTTCCCTTGCACGTTCTGTGAGAAACGATTCGCTAGTCAGGGGGAGCTGAGACTCCACCGGCGGACACACACTGGCGAGAGGCCATATCACTGCTCCATTTGTCTAAAGAGCTTCTCTCGCCACTGGCACCTGAAAACACACCTTGAAGCAATGCACTCTGAGGTCGTTGCCGGGTTTACGAGAAAGAAGTTCCCTTGTTCTGAATGTGAAAAGAGCTGTAACTCGGCAGCGGAGCTCAGAGATCATCAGAGGACTCATACTGGAGAAAGACCCTACCAGTGCTCATTCTGTGACAAAAGGTTTGCCTTGTCGGGCACACTGGTGAGGCATGAGCGACTCCATACTGGCATTACACCCTACCACTGCTCCGACTGCGGGAAGACATTCGCGCAGCAGTGGACGTTAACGACACACATGCGGACTCACACGGGGGAAAAACCCTACAGCTGCACACAGTGCGACAAGTCTTTCATCGCCCCAGGAGAGCTGCGGAGGCACACCAGGATTCACACCGGGGAGAAGCCATACACCTGCGCCGACTGCGGCAGGCACTTCTCTTTGGCAGGAACTCTGAGGAACCACAAACGGTCGTGTACTCACAGCAAGAATGGATCCACCGCAGCCGTCAACTCAGGTTCAGCTCAAGCTACAGTTGGGGAATCATCTCAGCAGGATCTGGCCAACAACAGCATCAGCCCTGAGGTACCGAAAATTCAAAGAGATTTTGGTGTAAATTCCATCATTGTCGTCTCCATTTGACTTTTTCTGGTAACATTATTTCATTTGAGGTCTGTCTTCTGAAACTAAACATTTTTAAACAATGCTTTCAGAATTCATGACACGTCCAGATGGCACCACTCCAGCTGACTGTCTTCATTTATTCTGCTTAAAGTGATGCAACTGAGCTCTTGATTGCTACTTCACGCTATTTACGTAGGTTGCCGCCAGTCAAGATATGCCAAGTGAAGTTGAGGCCCATTCCTCAGATGGTCTTAACTGCGACAAAGCATCCCAGTGTCAAAATGACTTGAGAGGACCAGAAGACAGACTAGAGGATGGTGGTTCCAGTCCGCATATGAATGTCATCGTGAAAGAAGAGGAGGAAGAGGAACCTTTGTGCGGTACATAAACATGATATTAGATATTCCTCTTCGATACTGGAAGAAGCATGAATGCTTCTCTTCACATTATGATTATGATTTTGTCTTTCCTCCATTGTTTAATCTATTTTTGTCTTTCCGACAGCAGAAGAAGAAGGTCCTGACCAGGTCTCTGATAGTGAAGATTGTTCCATGACAGAGGGACTTGAGCAACACGAGGAGAGCAACACAGAAATTCGGATTACAGTGAAGGAGGAGGAAGAGGAACTTGTCAACGGTAAACTGAGACAAAATCCATAACAGGAGTGCATGTTCAGTGTACTGTAAATTAATCTGATTGGGCATTAACAGTGGGTGCTACACAAAAGGCCAATGCACATTTAAGATTCTAAATGAATGGGTTTTGATGAAGCACAAAATCACTGGAGCCAATTCTGATTTACTTGTTTTTCTGGTGACGTCATTTCCCACAGAGAATGTCATTAAATAGCAAGGAGTATCACCACCATCTTTTAAAATCTTTTAAATAACCTCTCAGACAACAACATCCACACCAAAACTAGGACAAACTTGCTCTCTGTAATGCTTCCACTTTCACACAGATAGGCCCTTATTAGACTGCTGACTTAGCTGAAGCTGCTTGTACAGAGCACAGATAAATCCAAGGCTGAATTTTATTATGTTTTGACCTTTTAATCTCATTTTATTCACAGCCCACAGCAAGCAATATCGTAAATGGGCGACATGGTTCTTAATATCAGTTTTATTTTTTGCTCTGTTTGTGGTTGCCATGCTCCTACTGTGTCCTGTTTCTGTTTTCACAGTATCAGGGGAGGATCCTGGCCATGTTGCTGACACCGAAGAAGACTCGAGTCCTCCAACATCACCACTGCAGCAGCAGCTCAACAACAATTTGAAAAAGAGCTCCTACTGCTGTGGGCTGTGCGGAAGAGACTGCCATAAGCTATCTGCGCTGCAAATACATATGAGAATTCACTCCGGAGAGAAACCCTATCAGTGCACTCTTTGTGGGAAGCAGTTCACCCAGAAAGGTCAGCTCAAAGGGCATCAGAAAGTCCACACGGGGGAGAAACCTTTTTCCTGCCCCGACTGTGGTAAGAGCTTCGCCCACTCGGGGGCCATGAACAGGCACCGGCTCACACACACGGGAGAGAGGCCCTACCACTGCTCTGTGTGTGAGAGGAGTTTCAATCAATCTGGTCGCTTGAGGGAACATGAGAAAATTCACTACGGGGAGAAGTTTGACTGTCCAGAATGCGACAAGAGTTTCACTCGGGCATCGAGCCTCAAGAACCATTTCAGACTTCACACAGGAGAGAGGCCGTACAGCTGTGACATATGTGGGAGGGGCTTCAGCCGCTCCCAAAGCCTGAGGCTCCACAAACGGAAGCACTTGCAGGTTCAGACTGAGGAGGAGTCTGCATTTAATGAGAAGAATGAAGACGAGTCCTCACAGAGTGACAATGCCTTTCCAATTGATTTGTGTATGACAGAGCAGAATGACTGAATATGTGTTCATATAAATCATAGAGCTAGGAGTAGTAGTATAAAAATATTACTGTTTCTAAGATTTTAGGCATTAAAATGTTAATCAAAAGACAGGAAAGTAAGGGACTGCCTCTGTGGAAAGCCCATCGAAGAACCTGGACACGGTGCTTTCAAAATGTGGATTCAGGACTGGGCACCCAAAAAAGAAAACAGAATGAAGCTCTTAATAAACAGACCCATAACATGTATAGCCACAGGTTATTTGGCCAGTAAATGTTCACTAAGCAACTAGCAACACTGTTTGAGACAATATTCTATTCATTTATGTTTGGTTGAATTCAGTATGCAGCCAAACAATATTCAGTGCAAACAACTTTCCTGAAACCTTAGAAATGGTCTTAAAATTACAAATCTAGAGGTCCTATTATCTCTTTTATCACTCTTATATATGTTAGTTGCATTGAAATATCACTATCATATTTAGAGTATTTATGGTAGAACAAATTTTTAGGTCTGAAATTTCATTTTTTCCATGCAGTATTTGTCAAACTAATTGTGTATGTGGAAATTTGATTGGGTTCTTGAAGAGAAATCATGTTTTTTATATATATAGGAAATATTAAGATGGCCCACAAGCAGTCCAGGAAGCAGACGAAACTGGAATTCACTGTTTGAGTCTGCGGTCATGGCTACACACACACACACACACCACCAAAATTTAGCCGGAGCAAAATTGTATTGTCATGATATTTTTCAGATGTCTGCCAAAATTGCTAAGCCTTAATGATGACTACATTTTGCTTAAGATTTTTGTGCAGCACTTACCGGAGAACCAAGCTATGAATCTGGGCTCTATTTCTTGTGTTTGGATAACTGACATACCTGGATAAGTTTGTCTCCATATTTATGTAAGCCCAGGATTTTCTGTTCCCCTAGGTAACCTTAAAATTGAGTTTTAGGTTGTTACCACAGCAACGGTAATGGCTCAAACCTGCAAAATCATGCCTTTAAGCCCTTTTCATACTACACTTATTGGCTCTGGGCTTACGAAACCCCAGTCTGGAGCAGGGTTTCCCAAAAAGCCAGAGTTAAGGTCTGCAGTGAGAGTGGAGGTTACAACACAAGCAAGTTTGTTGTCCAGTCAAAACTGCGCTACAAGTGTTCTCAAGGCGTTAACCCCGGGGTTTGATTTTCAAGTGTGAATCCTCAACCCAGGGCTTACTGCAAGGCCTGGATTAAGTACATATGAGAGGGCTAACAGATCCAAGTGTGAACAGGGCTTCAGTCTGAGTCAGCTGCATTATGGGCTGTGGAACTGGATAAAGTAGATTTGAATCATTTCACTTTGTTGGAGATTTGTCCCAGACACTAATGTAGCTAACACATGAAACAAATTAGCATCTTGACGACAGATGCACACATTTAAATGTATTCAGTAATTTTTTGGTTCTATTTGAATTCAGTTTAAGTGAAATTTGTAATATTTAAGGATTAGCTCAATGTTTGAACTGACTGACACATTACCTTGAATTAATGAGCAACATACTAGGAATAGGGCCCAGGTCCCTCTGAGGGGTATTCCACAAAGGAGGATTAGAAAGCTAGCTGGATACTGTGGAAAAGATTATGATTTTAATCCGTAAAACAAACCTTAAATGTTAGGTTTAAGCAATATGATTAAATCATCCATTTTGATGACTGCTAATAATCAACGTGCAGAAGATATTTTAACACTTAACACTTTTTCATGTTATCTGGCTAATTTGCTAATCCTGCTCTGTGGAACGCCACCCTGGTTTAGACACATTTTTTTTCCCCCGGCCATATTCCCTCAAATCTCGCCTTTAATACTGTTACTACCATAACCTAACCATAATGAATGAAGCGGTGGTTTTTGGAATATGTCTGGGAAAAGAATAAAGTGGTTTAGACAAGTGTTACGGCCAAAGAACCATTGTGCAAAAATGATTCATCTTTTAACGTGATGATACAAAGGCAATAATTTGAAGCAGTGTAGATGATTGAATTTGACCAGCGTTGTCTCTGTTTAATTGTATGGGACGTATAATAAAAACAATAAGGACTGTGAGGACTTATTGTTCGCTTTGGTTTGTGGGATGTTGAAGTGGAGTTGGTGGAGTAGGAGCAACATAAAGTATCTTTGGAAGACAGTTCTACAATCATGGTTCATTTAATTTATGAAAGAGGTGCTCATGTTCACAAATCTCGACTGAACTTTTTACAACACTAAAGTCATAACAGACACTAATGAGCTCTGCTAGGGTGGAATTTCCTGTGAACTTTCATTGAAATGGAAACATTTCTTCTTCATCTTGTTAGCTCATTTTCAATGTCATATATACTCATATTAAATAATAAATGCCAAAAATATTTTTTATTGTTTTTATATATGAAAATCCCATTGTTTTCTTCCTGCACGATGCTGTATTTTTATACTGATTGCCTGGTGTTGGCATGCAAAAAATGCAGCCAATTACATGCTGACAGTCATATTTCTGATTCTGACATTTGAAAACAGCCTGTGAAGATATTTGTAGAACGTTCTTATTTCCTTTTTAACATCTGCAATCAAGGAACTGAAGATGTTAACATTAAAGTCAGAGGCCAGAACTGTACCTCATAAGGAAGCACAGTTTACAAGTCAAATGCTAGATGCTGATCGTGACAGCAAATCTCCGGGACGTAAAATTGTTGAACCCAACTCCTCCTGCACTTCTGAGTAGGTATTAGTGCTTCAAAATGACCTCCACAATATCCTGTGGATGGTTTGATGGTCTTTCCACAGGCAACAGTTAATTTTATACAGTGACGTAAAGCAAATGAAGTCTGAAAATAAACCCTATATTTCCTGGTTAAACTACTCCTATAAAACTCTTGATGAAAGAGTACTGATATAAAAAGTAGAGGAAAATCACTTTTTACATCCAAATCCACTGTGAAGGTTATTTTGTCTAAGATACACAGAATATAAACAATATACGATATATAAAAGTGATATATATTTTTAAGTATATTTAACCTTTTGTCCCACCAGAAATGTTTACAGCACCAGTCAAAAGCTTGGACACACCTTCTCATTCAATGGTTTTTCTTTATTTTTATTATTTCTACATTGTAGAAAATAACTATGAAGGAACACATGGAATTATGTAGCAAACAAAGTTTTAAACAAACCAGAATGTTTTATATTTTAGACTCTTCAAAGTAGCCACCTTTTGCTTTGATGACAGCTTTGCACACACTTGGAAACTGCAAATTAACAGCACCTCAGATTAGAGACCATATAAATGCTTCACAGAGTTCAAGTAGCAGACACATCTCAACATCAACTGTTCAGAGGAGACTGCGTGAATCAGGCCTTAATGGTCGAATTGCTGCAAAGAAACCACTACTGAGTCACTATTGAAGAACAAGAAGAAGAGGCGAATGGCTTGGGCCAAAAAACAAAAGGAATTGACAGTAGACCAGTGAAAATCTGTAGGCTACTTGGGTCTGATGAATCCAAATTTGCGATTTTTGGTTCTACCCGCCATGTCTTTGTGCACAAAAGGTGAGCGGATGGTTGCTACATGTGTGGTTCCCACCGTGAAGCATGGAGGAGGTGTGATGGTGTGAGGGTGCTCTGCTAGTGAAACACTAGTGCACACTTAACCAGCATGGCTATACCACAGCATTCTGCAGTGACATGCCATCCCATCTGGTTTGCGCTTAGAGGGATCATCATTTGCTTTTCAATAGGACAATGACCCCAAACACACCTCCAAGCTGGCCTATTTGACGAAGAGGGAGAGTGATGGAGTGCTGCGCCAGATGACCTGGCCTCCAGTCACCGGACAGAAATCATGACTGAAATACTGACCAGTTTTTTTTGTTTGTTTGTTTGTTTGTTTGTTTTAAATAAAGTTCAGGTTCTGTGTTTACTTGCAGATTTTCTGGCTTGGACGTTAGATAATCACACTTACCACGATAACTTACCACTTTGTCGTTGTGTTGAACACTGCAACTTGCAGTGACAAAGACTGCGACGCAAAAACACCAAACATCACTTGAATAATCACAAAGTTAACACGTTTGTGTTTTATAAAGGCCGTTAAAGCAGCAATATCCTGACTTATTTAAAAAAAAAAAATAAAAACGCTTGTTTAAAAACGTTGATGTTATAAAAAACATCCGGTGGCATTAATGGTTTCATTTATAAAGCGTTTGTCCACATTAATCAGAAGTGAAACAACACTAATATTCTTACAGCCTTATGAGGACGTCAATCGTTATAGTAAGGGGTGGGCTCATCGGTCCGAGATTTCGAAATTACGAGCTACCTTGAATGCAGCAAGGAGATAAACATTCACCAGCCAACTCGCAGCCAGCTAGCCAGTATTGCCAGTATCAAGGAATAATCATTGATAACTTGCTGCCCTCTCCTACGATGTAGCTTTTTTTTGGACCACACACCGTGCACACCCTGGCTGTTATATTCAAGTGACGTCGTCTTTTTAATCCAGGTAACAACTTGAACGTTTTGTTATGTCCTTTTGTCAACTGACTGTAGCTCATGTTAGCTTAAATTACCCTAAAACTGAAGTTCATTATCTCGCTAGTGCTGCCACTTTTTCGAGATTAGGCTTTTTGTGTGTGTTAAACGCTGCAGTCATCCGGACACAGCTATCCTGCAGGGCTGCAAAAAGGTGATCTCATGTCCCTTTGGTCAACTTTGACATTTGAATTCATAAGAAGCTCGCTGGTAACGTTAGCTAACCTTAGGCAACATATTAGACTTTGGATCAAGTCAGTAACGTAATCATGATAAATACAGTAACTACCCATGAAATCTTTAATGAACATTTGCACGACCACCTTAACGCTATAATAATTGGAATAACGTGTAAAATCCATGCGAAATTAGTTGTATACCCGTTGTACACAAACTGAAGATTACCTAGCACTCAGAGTGTCACAGCGTATCCGAAAATGGAGACATCAGCTGAAGTATAAACTCAAGATCTACCAAATGTGGAGAAATTTAGGCTTGATGTAACTTAATCAGGTGCCGCATGACCCCGTGATCACTGAACATACAAATTCAAGGCAGTTTACAAAAATAAATAAGTTCTATGGCTTATGCCTTGTTTGTTCTAGATTACAATTAGTTTGTTTTTTCACTTGTTAAGAAATGCTTATTCCGTGAGACTAGGACTCTTTAATATAATGAAATTTTCCTCTACAGTTTCCAGACTTTTCTTCTCTATTTCTTTCCTCTCTTTTCTTCCTCTTTCTTGGTGACCAACAACAGGAACTGAGGCATAGGACTAAACTGACCTCTGTCCCTTGATCTGTCGGACTTTCTGTCTCATATGCTTTCTCTATCACTCACTCAGACAAACGCACACTATCAGGATGGCGTCCTACAAGCGCCTGAACCCTGAAGATGTACAGTTTTCTAATGCAGTGTTGTCTGAAGGACCCGGTCCTGCTCCAGACCGGGTGTCGGTGAGTTTATTTGTACAGATGCTCCCTCATAGTAGCTTAGATGACTGAACTTTAAGATTGGATAAGCAATGTGAGGGAGGTATTTTGGCTTTTACTGATGGATTGCCCTTGCTAGTGTGTTGTTGATCTGATTTTTGTTTCGTATTTCAAGGTGAGCGAGCCAGAGGAATCGGAGCGTCCCTTGCTTTCACAGACGCCATCATGCTCTGTCACCACAGGCCTCCTCGTGCTTGGCTGCTTGTTGCTGCTCCTCTGTGGAGGCTGGCTCCTCGGCACCATGATCTGGCTGCGCAGTCCCTCCAGCCAAGAGCCACACAGACCACTACCACCTGCCCCGGCACCAACCTCAGACTCTCAAGCACGAGCAGTTGCGTTCAACTCTGAGACTTGCAGTGTCACTCCTGAGGCCTGGAGGTTTGACTGCTACCCTGAAAGAGGTGTAGTTGTGAGCAAAGAGATGTGTGAGGCAAGGAACTGCTGCTTTATCCCTGCCTCCTCTTCCTCCTCCTCTTCCCTGCCCCCGTCAGGGAGGAATGGTGTTCCTTGGTGTTTCTACCCCCCGGGGTTCCCCTCCTACTCAGTGGTGTCGATGAATGACACATCCCTGGGACAGAAAGGAAGGCTTGCAAGGGAGGTGAAAACCTACTACCCTGGAGATATCCTTACTCTAGAACTGGAGATACGCCATGAGACAGACACTCGGCTACGTGTCAGGGTGAGTCACTCACTCACTCCCAGTATAATCCATATGATGTGCATTTTTTGTCTTTGCCCATAAGAACTCCATGTCGTTGACATGCTGTTTCTGTCCCTGTGTGCAAGAAGTTTATCAAATAATTTTACATGAAGTCAAGGAATAAGCTCATAGGTCAATAAGAATATTTTGCATAGCTGTTGTGTAGATAATCACTTCATTTCCCATGGTGATTGCTGCAGAGTTTGACAAGGAAGACAGTTCTCATGCAGAACTCCTTGTTTTCACCAGTTCATCGCATAAACAAAGTAGCATACTGGTGCTTTACCAGTGCCAAACCCAATAAACACTGATGTTTTGCTCTTAATTACATGAGAGTTTATGAGAATAAATGGGAGAGAAGTTGCATCAATCTTTGTACTGATGTTGACAGTTAATACTGTCACTGGTCAAAACTTCTAGATAAGAAATAATCTGGAGAGAATATTACATTTCAGCAGACTAAAATTGTAACTGGACATTTAGACATGACTGTGTACAAGTAATTGAAACAGTTCCTCATAGGCAGATTAAAAAGAAATGCCTGTCAGTCAAATAATTTACAGCTCCCTGATAACATGCTTCTCAAACAAATTGATGGGTAGCATATATCTCTCCTACACAAACTTTTGGATAATTGCTTTGAGTTGAATCAGAGTCTGAGGAACATTTTTGGCAGATGCATTACACACAAGTATTGCTTTAGCATATCATGTTGTGTAATCAGCCATAGCCATCTCAAAGCAATATCCCTGTGCACTATGGTCTATGGCTCATCAAGGTCCATGCCTGCGCTTTGATGGTGACCTCAGTTAAACCAAGTGGGTGCAAAGGTGCTTTTGAAATACAGTTTCAGTGAATATGATTTTCTTTACATACTGCTGTACATTATCTGGTCTGTTAGACATTTTGATAGTGTGTCTGCAATTACAGATTGTGCTTTATTGTAATATTTTTCAATCTAGATTACTGACCCTTCAAAGCCACGGTTTGAAGTGCCAATTACTGTTCCTAATGCCACAAAGAGGGCAGAAAGTCCAACCTACACTGTTGAGCTGTCCAAAGAGCCTTTTGGTCTGATAGTGAAGAGGAGCTCGACAGGAGCAGTGCTGTAAGTATCACTCAAATAGGCTGCCTTGTTCAGACTTGGTCAAGTAAGGGCTATGGTCACAATTTGATAGATATTGAGCACTAGAAAATCAAAATCTGCAAGCCACAGTATTCAAAATGACCTGTGCTATAATATTCATACTCTGCCTCTCTGCGTCTGATTCCCTGCCAGTCTGAACACCACGGTGGCTCCTCTCTTCTATGCGGATCAGTTTCTCCAGATCTCCAGCTCTCTGCCCAGCCAGTTCATCTATGGCTTAGGGGAGCACCGCTCGACCTTTCTGCATGATGTCGTCTGGAACACCCTCACCATGTGGGCCAGAGATGTGCCCCCTATGGTACAGATAACACACATTCCTCTAGTTGTCAACTTGCAAAGTATCATATTTGTAAAGTTTAACAATAGGAGCAAAAATGCTCAAATAACATCGGAAGCATTTCATTCAACCTCTTGCTATTTGATATTATTCCTTGACTGAGTGTGTGCAACACCTTTGACACCAAGCAGACAGTGCTAAGTTGATGCTAATAGTCTTTTCTCCCTCTCTGTTATGTAGGAACTGACAAACTTATATGGAGCCCATCCCTTTTATCTAGCCATGGAGGATGGAGGGAACGCACATGGCTTCTTCCTCCTGAACAGCAACGCTATGGGTCAGTGTGCTGGTCATGTTGACAGTTTCATTTCATTTTTTTGCTACATTAGCTGTCGCTCACAAATGCATAACATTATAACTATTGAAATAACAATATTCAGCAGTTTCGTGAAAGCAGAAGTTTCAAATGGATTTGTTCCATGAGTTGTTTCTGTGGTCCTGCGACTTTTACAGCAGCGTGATTGCGGTGTCTGCTCTTCCTCGAGGAAGCAGTCAGATTCTAGTCCGTGTAGAAGTTTTGTAGCAGTTCCTAATAAAATTACCGAGCATTCAAAACTGAAAAGTGAAGTTGGTTTGCATGCCAACGTCACCAGACTGGCCCTGTTGAGGAACAGGGACAGTCAGCTGGCTGTTTGAACGCAAATTTCTGTTTCATTTTACTCTCCCTTGCTTCTTACATCCCATATTCATGTTCTTGTTCTGTAACTTTATAGATATTTCTAAATAAATAAATGATCCCAGTCCTGACTTACTGAGCCTGGTTTACTTACAAATGTCAGCAAATGTTTTATAAATGGTTTCCCCATTTTGTCAGATGTGGCCCTCCAGCCTGCTCCAGCCGTCACCTGGCGGACCATTGGTGGAATCCTCGACTTTTACGTTTTCATGGGTCCTGATCCTGGTTCAGTGATTGGACAGTACCTGGAAGTTATAGGTTAGTATATCAGGAGTCTGCTGGAAATTTTGCATGTGAGAATGTCACTGAGGATGAAGTGTTAATACATACATATTCATGTGCAGTATGTTGTATGATTGTTATAGACACTGACTGCAACTCCTTTTCACTTAAAGAGATAGCTCCATATGTGGTATGACTTACTCTGAGCTTACTGTGTGGAACAGTAGCAACCTTAGCCTTGTTTTGATATTAGCTAGCTTTGCCAGTGACTGTACACCAGGGTAGATGCTAACATTTAGCATCCCACGTACACTGATTTGTGTGTGTGGCTTCCCAACTAAATTTCTCACAAAGATGTATAAACATCTAAAGAGAGTTGAAAACTACTTGATGTGTGTATACAGTGTGCAGCTGTGCTTACAATACAGGAATTATAGCAATATAGCATTGGAGCTTGTGGATTATAGCACTTGAAAGGAGTGTGTTTTGTAATCAGTGCAGCCATGCAAGTTATTTGTGTAAATACATGGCAGCATAGCAATAACAAGAACTTACCCATTTTAAATTGTGGATATTTTTTTTATTGTGGAGACCACCGCAGTAAAGCCTGAAAGGACAGCGTAGACCCTGATGACCCTAGAAACAAGGAGAATAATGTGTGGGTGAAGAGACACTGGCAAAATGCTTTCTGAAAGTGTGTGCACATTTTTCATCTGTTGTAGTATAGCTATATTTTCAATGGAGTGTATTTACTGGATTTTCAGGAAGTTTGATTGCTTTTACCCAAAAAAATACCTTAAATCATGTTCAGTTTTAAAATACTTCTTTTGCTCCAGACTGCCTGCCCTTGTTTCTTTCTTGCTCAGGTTTTGTCTTGTTATTTTCAAAAGATATCCCTCTCCTGGCTCTTTGCTTTATTTCATCCCATATTCCCTTTTCTCCTACCACTCCATCTTCTTCCAGGCTTCCCAGCTATGCCGATCTACTGGGCTTTAGGTTACCATCTCTGTCGCTGGGGCTACGGCTCTAGCAATGCTACCTGGGAGGTTGTCAAGAGCTTGAGAAGTTATGGGATACCCCAGGTAAAATGCATTCAATGAACTGTATGTGTGTGCGTGTTTCACTATGAAAAACTCAGTGTATGCATTTTATTTCATATGTGCTTCTTGTGTGCAATAATTGTCTGTATGCTGTTTGTTTTACAGGATGCCCAGTGGAATGATATCGACTACATGGATCGTTTTATGGACTTCACCTTTGACCCCACTAATTTTGCCACACTGCCTGACCTGGTCAAGGACCTGCACGCTCATGACCAGCGCTATGTCATGATCCTGGTACATAGGAGTCCGTACTTGTTTACATGTGTGTTGATTCTAAGTTTGCTTGTGTATGTAACTCTTATTTCTCTACGTCCAGGACCCAGGTATCAGTAGCACACAGGCTGAGGGCTCATACTGGCCTTATGATGAAGGACTGAGGAGAGGAGTGTTTATCAATGACTCTGATGGAAACACACTTATTGGGAAGGTGAGACACGAGCACATAGCAGCTGATGACATTTTAGATAAAACTATTATTTTTTCCTATTCTACTCATTCTCAATCAGTCTTTCTCACTCCTTGCCCTCCTTTTCATTAGGCGTATAGGGAGGAGGTGCAGAGAATAAATTTTTAATTAATTTTCAAGTCCTAAGTGTAATAAGATAATGACTTTTATTTATGTAGTTCTTTTAAAAGCAAAATCCAAAGAGAGAAGGGAGATAAAATCAGACAAATGCAAAGGACAGAAAAAAAACAGATTAACAATCCCAAAACAATTCCAACAAAACCAAATCAAGGCAGAACCAAAGTGACAAAAATCAAATAAGAACAATAAAACGCAGCAGTACTTTTCCTATTAACAAAGTTTTGAAGCAGTGATGACTCTTACACCCTGAGTTCCCCACACAGGCCTTTAGTTTTACGACTGGATTGAGGGACAGCAAGGAGTCCCAGGTTGTCAGACATTTAAGGGGTTAAGACAGTTTGATGTGTAACACGAGGCTAAACCTTGTTAAAACTCAAAAACTAACAGTAAAATCCAATTCTTATTCGTATTAGAATTAAAATTCTCCTGTCCTTCTTCCAGGTGTGGCCTGGTCTGACAGCATATCCTGACTTTTCTGATCACGTGACCCATGAATGGTGGTACGACAACCTCAAGAGGTTTCATGACAAGGTGCCATTTGATGGACTGTGGATTGTAAGTATGGGTGTGGGAAATAAAGGAAAAATGCATCACCAGTGAACCTGACTTTGATGATATTATCGCGGTTTCCCTCTGATCTGATGTCTGCCGATTCGGTTTTAGGACATGAACGAGCCGTCGAATTTCCTGGATGGGTCGACAAAAGGCTGTCCATCAAACAGTCTTGAAAATCCTCCTTACACACCAGGTGGGAAAGACACAGACATGCACTCATACACACAGTCATTTACACATGATTATCAATACATTAAATTCTATCTTTCTCCTTTCAGGCATCCTAGGCGGATTGCTGAGAGCCAAAACTCTGTGTGCCTCTGCACAGCACAAACACTCCCTCCACTACAACATGCACAGCCTCTACGGACTCATGGAAGCTAAGGCCTCTGCATGGTCAGCACTCATATTATACAAACACACGTGACATATAGTACTCTACATTTAAAGACTCTGTTATTTGAATAATTTGTACCCACACCGTGTTGATATATTCCATCCCGCCTGCCTTTCCTCTCATTCCTCTGCAGTGCTCTGAAGCGTATTGTGGGGAAGAGACCTTTTGTGATCTCACGCTCCACCTTCCCCAGTCATGGGAAGTACTCTGGTCACTGGCTGGGAGACAACAGGAGCCAGTGGAAAGACCTGTACACATCTATAGCAGGTGAGATCAAACAGACACACACACTCACGCGCCTTGTCAATGTTTTGCAGGTGTGTTACTACGTGTAATCTCTGTCTTATGATGGCTTTTTGTCAACTTGTTCATTGATAAAAAAAATGTACTTCCTCTGTCACATTATCTGCACCCTCCATTGCATCCCATTTCCCTTTCTATGATGGACACACGGAAGACGATGATCAAAATATTGCAGTATTGTTCTATAATTCTGATGCAAATTAACATATATTTGCAGGATCTTGTGACACTGTTAAACTGTCCTGAAACTTTTGCATTATGATTTGATGTGGCAGGTTTTGCTGTTTGACCACACACTGCAAATGCATTATCGAACTTGATGCATTATTTTTGAATTGTGAGAGTTGTGGCTTAATTTCTTCAGATAATTGTTTTGTTGTAAATACTTTGGCTTATGAATTCTTATGGATTTCTTGCTGTTCTCTTTTTGTCTCTCAGTGTTTTGCGTCTCTCCAATTCCTCTTTTCCCTTTAACGTTGCATAC
>OMLF01012878.1:0-12168 GCA_900302615.1 Holocentrus rufus | reverse complement strand
TCTTTTCCTCCTTCAGCTCACACGACCGAAGGCTTCACAGATAAACACTCTTCTTGCTCCCGTTTTCATCGCGGAGCTGTTGGGGGGATTCCGGGGCTTCCTTGTGGGATTTTAGGTGGTTCCCCGGTGTTTAAAACATTGCTCAGTCCATATACACAGCCATTCCCTCACTGACAAGCTACGAACTGGCAACATGCTATAGAGAGAGGTGTGGTTGCAACGCTGCAACGCTACTGGCTCAGCGGCGTTGTTCCTGCTGCTGGTGTAAATAAACAAAGGACTCATTTCGGACCCGTCAAAATTATTAAAATTATAAAAATCGTAGTCAATATAATTTTTGTGGCAAAGTTGATACTTTTATTCTACACCCCTCGGGACGCCCCATTGATGTATTATTTTTAAAAAATTCCTCATTTCCATAAAAATCTTGTATCTATCACCTTTAAGTAACCAAAATCCAATGTCTTCCAAACATCTCATGCCAATGTCATCTTGACATAGAATACCGACATTTAGTTGTGAGGTATGGAGACCAAAACCCAACATTGTCCAGACAACATGACATTCCAACATCAAGAGAGCTGTAGAACTCCAAATAAGCCTATGGGATGCTGCCGTTTGTGCATAAGGTGACAAGATGTTTTTTCTTTGCGGCACCTCCCTGATCTGTTCTTCATCTGCCCTTACAGCCTCAACTTTTTCATCTGATTGTTCCTTACCTAATAGACAGATAGCCCATGACGTATTATTTATCATCTCAAATCATATTTTTCCCTCTCATTACTTAGAACATAATGTAAATGTGTGATCATTTTAATTTCTATACTGTAATTTCCAGTGGCAGAAGATGGTGATGAAGGGCCCGGGTGCAGGAATTCCATCCGGGCCCTTGCCTATATTAATTTAGATTATTTTTCTCTCAGCAACAGTGGCCTTCTTCAGTCACACATGTGCCACATTTGCAGTCAGTTTTACTGACATATGCGAGTGAAACGCTTGCACTGTAGAGACCTGTCCATCAACAAGACTCTTCCCTCAGAAGCGCATGCTAGCTCAAGTGTGTCGAGGGTAAAACTATCACTTTATGCAGCCTCAGACTGTAGATCTTGACCATTTAGAAAAGAAAATACTTTCATATAGAAGTATATGTGACTGATCCAGAAATCTTTTGCAGCTTCAAAGCTGCAAAAGCTTATTATAATTCACCTGAACTTAACATGACTCTTCGCAATAGGCATGCATAAAAACAAGAGACCACGATGGAAATATGCCTTTGAGATTTATTGTTATCCTGACTGTAGGAGTCATTAATGTGGATTTGTGTGCATGGATTTGTATATGTGCACTGTTTTTGTTCTCCACACACACAAATTTCTGTACAGATCTGGTTAAAACCAAAGGAGGAACAGAATTCGCAAATAGCTTGATGGTAATTGGCGAATGTGGGGGGTCTCTGAAACTGAGTAAAATGAAGTATGAGCTACTCATGACATATTTCCAAGTCCAGAAACATATTTCCAAATGTAAATGTGATTACACATTTAGTTACATGTACATATTTCAGTCACACATTGGTAACAAAAATTTCTAGATCTCAGTAGGCTACATACTTGCAGATCCAAACACACAAATTTACAGATCTCAGTACATATCTGCAGATCTGATGTTACGCATCTGAATTAATAAAGTCCTGATTTTATTCCCATAGAAGAGCAGTGGACCACCATCCAGACACCGACCACAGACCAGCAACACTATTGTGTGGCAGAAGTACAGGAAGTGTCTACGCTGATAAAGTGAACATCTTGCAACATACATAAGTGTTGTGTGTGGACGTTGGTGGGGCATAAGTGAGAGGGTGGGAGGGTATTGACAGGAGGGTGGGAAGGCATAAACAAATGTCTTCAGTGCTGCGCGTGCACACTGACCCCAATAGACCTCAGACGTCACACACAACATGGGGCGCAAACTGTTGTCCAACTATGGAATTCCATGTCAAATGCTAACAAAAGCTAACGCTGCAGGTATTTTTATGCCCCAGTAGCAAGCTAGAATGACTGTAGTCTCAAATTTAGAGGGCAAAGCAACGTTGGTCAAAGGTAACCCAGCTGTGACATATTTAATGTGCAGCAGTTTAGCTTTTGTTACCATTTGACATGGAATTTCAAATCGGGGCTATAGCTTGTGCCCCATGTTGCGTGTGACTTCTGAGGCCTATTGCAACACATTCTCATTCCCAACTCGTCAAAAACAGCAGCTTGGCCAGTGGCCCTAGGCTTCAAGCTGTGACGTTCTAGATGTATAGATTATGAATGTAGATGTGGTCCTAAAGCTGAAAAGTTTGAAAAGTTTGCCCATGTCTGATCTCGAGATACAATATGTATAATTCCATTTTTTGTTTTACTTTACTTTTGTATGTACTAAAAGCAATGACACATTTCCTTACATTCATTTTATTTCATTATTTACTCAGCAACACATCAAAACAGAGAATAAGCATTTTTCTCCCATACATTTTACTACAGAGTCCCAGTACAGTTGAATATTATGTTAATCTGAAATGTTAACTGGAGCTGGATACAGAAAAGGAAGGACAGGTAGTGATGGTTGGAAAGGAGAGTCCAGCACATTAAGAAGAAAAGTTACATGACATTTGTGTATCCAGTAAATGGAAAGATAATAGCATGATGATAACTTAATGAGCCACAATTAAAAAAGCTAGTTGTGTGTCACTAAGTTGAAAATCAGACCTTGTTCCTTTTCAAATACAAAGGAAAGCTATGGTCAAGACATTAGCTGATATGATAATTTTATATATATATATAAAAAAAGTGAAGATAAAGAAATTAAGCTTGAACCCCCATGGTGTCTTTACTTGTCATTCACACAGCCCCCCAACCATTTGAAATGCTAAGCTTCTCATCTAAATGCTTGTAAAGGAAACTGGACTTGCTAGAGGTTCTAGAAGACGTTTCGCCTCACATCCAAAAGGCTTCTTCAGCTCTTCTTCAGTTAGAACTGAAGAAGTCTTTTGGATGAGAGGCGAAACGTCTTCTAGAACCTCTAACAAGTCCAGTTGCCTTTACAAAGCACTTAGAAGTACCATGACCTGGATGAATAAGAATCTTCACAGACGCTAAGCTTCACAGTAATAACATTAAGAGTGTGAGAGAAACTTGTCTGCACAGGACTGAAAAGATCAGATTTATACTGTACCACCAAACCATGTTTGTTTGTCTGTGAAAACAGATTCTATTGTTCCTCTGATGAACTTAAATGAAAGGCTACACAAAGTTAAAGATGAAATTGACAAAACATTGAAAATAAAGTTACCCAGTCAACTCTTATGCATCATCCATTCAAAAACAAAACAAAACAAAACAATGAAATATCATGTAATATCTGCTAAAAATGTTTCTCATTATATCCCAGTCTGTTATAGACATATCTTTAAGTGACATAATTTCTAAATTCCACAAATTAAATAAAGAAAATATCAAGGAAAAAAAATTACATAAGGAAAAAATGCAATGAAGCAATGAGAAATACCTTGGATGTCTTCCACACTGTAACAGCATGACAGAGAAGTCTTATGAAATGACAGTAAGTTACTAACAAGACATTGAGTGTATGCTTTCTAACATAGTCCCCAATATTATAGTGGCACTTAAATAAGACAAATCAGCTTTATATGAGCAGGAGAGGAGGAGAGAACGGGAGTCAGGTAAGATGCACACCTTGTGTAATTTGAGGAGACCAATGTGACGATGCCTTTTGTAAGCACAAAAAAGTGTCGCCCATTGACACTCTTCAGCTGAATATTCAACCACTCTATTAGTCTCACCTTATTCGCAAATTCCAAACATCGCAAACACCAAATTAAATTCTGGTGTTGGTATTGTCACTTGTTACTGGTAGGGAATAATTTCCACAGTGGAGGTGTCGGTAAACATTAAAAAAAGTTTTCTGAACAGCAGTGAGTCCATTCAGAGAATAATTATAATTATAATTTATATGGAAAAAACCTTACATTTTTCACTATTTTTCATGTGAAATGCTTAAGACAAATAAAGAAAGATTAAATGAAATCTGTAAATTTTTGATAAGATGCATTAATTTGGTGGCCCTATCTACAAGGAATAGTTAACCAAAATAAAAAAGGAAACTTGTCATTATTTACTCTTCCTCATATCACCCAACTTTTTTGGTCAATAATACACAAGTTGGCTAGCCACCAGAGTGTCCCTATTAGTCATATTTCTCACTGTAAATTATGAGCTGAGGAACAACTACTGGATGTCCCAGTTAATGTAAGGCAACCAGAGTGCTTTGAGTGGAAAAAAATATTGGAGATAAATCTCTGGGGAAGTTTCACATGCAGGGAATATGTCATTTTGAGAAAACTGTAATTTACTTGTACTTGATACATATTGTATGAAATGCATTAAACTGACTGTTTCTATTTCTTTTTATGTCCACCAGGAGATTTGGTCAGGTGTGTCCATATGTTTGTGTGTCTGTTCACAGCTAATCTCGCAAAATACTGGGCCTATCAGCCTTATCAGTTTTTTTGTGCACAGTTATGACTATATGAGGAAGAAACTTGGTTGCATTGATTTTTGCTACTTCTGCTTCCTCACTCCATTCATTGTTTAGCTCTCTAGACCATCATTGCTGTCTCCCTCTCTCTCTCTTTCTTGGCACTGGGCCTATCAGCCTAATAGGCTGTTGTTGTTTTTTTAATCCTGTTGTGGCCATTTGCTCCTATCACGGGTGAAAAAATCCAGAATATGCATTGCATTTTCTGGACAAATTTAAAAAATGCACTGTGAATGAAGATAGTCAACAGGATACAGAGTAGATACAGGGGAGAACAACACTGTAAAAAGTATCAGAGGCTGATGCAGTCTGTCAACAAGTGGGGGTTAAAATAGCCTGATGGTTCACCACTGTAAAAAATGAAGAATAAAACGGCCATTGCTGTTTCATACATCAGTGGACTGATTTGCCAAATGTTCTCGGGTCTTTGGACGAGGCACAAGGTCAAATCCATAATGTAAAACCCCTCTCACCCTCTCTACCACGCCTCTCTAACCCTAACCCTTACCTTATATAGACATTGTGTCACATGCCTGGTGGAAATCTGCTCTCTACTGAGCGCACTCATGTAGTTGGTTATTATATATCATATGAAATGACCGCAATTACTAAAGCAAAATGTAAGATCTTGAGATACAATATTTTTTTCACTTCACTGTAATAGGATCAATGACATGCAGTATGAAGTGCCATCATATTTATGTGTGTATATATTTATATGGCCAGGTCTTCCCCGAGGTACTGAGAAAGATCCCTGTTGGAAAATTTCACTGACCTAGCATTTTACTTACTTGGGTTACAATGTAATCTACCATTTAAAAATATTGTTCAGTGGCATAATTAAGCCAATGTTGAATGAGAAACATTGGGCCTTGTTTATTAATATTTGCAATGTAAAAAATAATTAATTGCTAAAGAAGCAGAATACTAGCTATTTTTAAATACAGTATTATTCCAATTTGTAACTGAAATATTTTAGATTAAAACGCATCACAATCCCCCCTTGAAAAACATTTGTGGACCCTACTGAAATTGAGATACATTGGCAGGATTGGTGAAAATTCCTACAAGATGTGTGCTACCATAGCTGACTTCAAATCTCTGCTCCTTTTTAGTTTAGCTAAAAACTAGATAGAATTAGGCCAGGTTGTGCTTTTGGAACCATGTTATTGTCCCTTGTCATAGAAAAATAGGTATTGGCTAAGAATACTTAACAGTGTCCTCCATAGTATCATAATAATGTTAGGGTTAGGGTAAAAATATTTTAGGGGTAAGGCTGTTCCACAGCAATGACAAAGTAGGTAGGGGTGTGAACACATTGAACCATACTGTGTGGATTAGTGCAGTAGTTAGCAAACAGCTGGCTACTGAGTGAAATATCTTTGAAGACAGAAAACATGTGACCTAAGACAAACAGACATTGGTTAAATCCTCTTAAACGCTCCTCTCTGACTGGTTAATATAACACCTATTGTGTTCTCCCATTTGTTGGAATGTTCAGGACAAGAATAAGGGCATAGCATTTGCACAGCCTGGTTACCCTTGTTACTAACTAGCCAGGGCTAGTGTAGCTCGGCAGTGTACAGGCATTAGCTTGCTAGCTAGGAATCCATTTCAGTTTACCGTTACTAATGTCAGAAGCTGTTGGCATTGTTGGTATGCTGTCCAGAGCGTGAGCGAGGTGTCGGGCTGTGATTGTTGCTGCTGCTGCAGTTGTCCTTGCTTCCCATAGAGGTCATGCTATCCAGGATGTGGATCTTGCCCTGCTCCTCCTTCATGAAGAGCTCTACCATCAAGATCTTCTCTTTGTGGATCTGGACGCTGATGTCTTTGGGGATGTCAGGGATCAGCCAGTCCACAATGTCACTCATCAGCATCACCACATTCTAGTAGAATGGAGAAAAGATAAGAGTAAAGTTTCCTTAGTTGGATCAGACTGCAAAATACATTGAAATTTGAATTTCTTGTCTCTCTCAATGTTAAATATTAAAGAATGTCTCAATTATTAACATTAGCTATTACGTTTAAGATATCTCAAATAATATAAATCTTAAAATTTTTATGTCCCTGTATGTCATTGACTGAATTGTATTATGTATTGTGTATTATTGTTATTAATTATTGTAGTATTATTATTATTATTGTGTTTTTTTTGTTTCCAGTCTCTCTTGAAAAGAGACATAGGGTTTCATTCAGAAAAAGTGCATACGCACAAATTTGTGCTTAAATTAATCGTACGAGGGGAAGTTTTCTGGTATGCTGGTAATTGTTGTCGCCATGTATGAATTTTTCATTTTGGTTCATTTTGTAGTAATCACTCAATGTGAAATGTATTTTCATTGTCAGTAGATGAAACACTGCAAATGTACGACAGTTTCCAAATCAAGTGGATACTGAAAAACTAATACATGCTCTCTTGTCCAGTCTACTTAAAAATAATTGCCCAGCATGTTCAGAATGCATCAGCTCTCATACTGAAAAAGACCAAACAGAAGGCCCTATTTCTGTACAGGTGCAATGCAGCTGTTGGTCGTTGCTCGAAATCAAGTTGTTTTCAGGTCAATATCCACTTCATTAATTTTTTAGGAACACACTCCTGGTAAAGCACACGTTCTTGCAACAGTAGTTGACAGGTCAGACTTCGAGGATCTATTACACTAGGGCAGCAAATACAACTATATGTGTAAAATTCAGAACTATCACTTTAATTTGTCAGTGGTTATCTTGAATTAAATGGAAGATACTACTTAACTGCAGAGTCATAAGATTAGATGTGAAACTGCAATCCATTACTCAGAAATAAGTTCTTAGGATTCCTTCACCAGCTAATCAGAACTGAATATTCAACAAAGCCATGTAGTTATATACAATATCAACGTTTTGCCTCAACCACATTAACAGTATCAATAATTATCACCTTCAGGCTAGCATACATCTCCTTACCTGGAAGACTATGACAAAAGCCAGGCGCACAGCTAGCACAGCCCAGAATTCCTTGGAGATCTCATATGGAGTGGCTGACCAAGGAGGTTCCCTGTAGTCCTTATACCTGTAGAAAGAGAGATTTTTTGACAATGACATGCAACAAATGCAACCAATCACTTTGTCACAGTCAAAATGATTTTGACAGTGATATACTGAATTAAAAATACTACATATACCACCTTAATTGTTATTTCTGCATTTTACCCCTGGAGGCCTTTGCCACAAGTTATCAGGAGGTTGACTTCCTACCTGCAGATCTCAACCGGATAACCAAGGTGCAGCGGGTCCATGGGCTCCTTGCCATCCTGGAAATGGCTGACGTTAAAATAGGACAGAGTGTGGTTGACAAAGCCATACATGGAGCCATCAGGGCTGTACATGTACTGGTAGACCAACCGTGGGATGAAGTCTGAGGTGAAGGAGATAACAAACGCCTGGGGAAGAGGTGTGGGAAGGCAAAGACAAGGTGAGACAACTGAGGGAGAGATTTGGAATCAGAGAAATATGTGAATACAGATTTTATATTGCATTTCATTGTCTGTGGTTATCTGAGAGTTTCCCTCCTTTCTACACAGCTGTTTGTCTTGTTCACAGGGTCTAAAATGTCTGTAAAGGAAAGCAACATCAACTAAATTTAAGCACATTGGGCATCTTGGTTGCTGAAGCCATGTTTTAAGTCCCTGATTTCCACTTTCTATCAAATGAGGTAGCAATGCCATGGAAAATCCATACAAACTAAAGAAATGAAACAACTATCTCTGGGCACCCATTACTGTAAGGCAGGCAGACTAAAGTATGCATGTAAATGTATGTTGCTCTGAGCATGTGGGGAGATGTATAGCTTAAAGTAAGACTGAAGGTTTGACCAAGTATGGCCAGGCTGGATTTTTCACTGAGGAAATCCTCTTAAAGAATGAAGTTTTACAAGGAATAGCTCGAGAAAATGTGACAGAATCTTTTGTCGTTAGTTCAACTCTGCAGTCCTAGAATACAGTGACAGCCGATATGAGTCACCAAAGACAGGCTGAGTCAAACTTCTGACAATGTCAGAAATTTGTGTCAACAATCAGACAGTGTGACTTCTGCTACGACCCACTTCTACAAACAACTACTTGGAACCAGCAGATCAATCGGACAGTCTGGCATGCAGCAAACTTGAAATCTTCCAGTCTGACACGTACAGCAGTCAAGATTTTAGGAGACTCGTCTCGTACAATGTGACATGAAGTGATCTTGTAAGACAGCTGTTGTCGCACAGTCTAAAGCTGGCTTATGCCCTGCAAAGTAATAGCATAAATATGCCTTTTTCACAACAGTCGTGTTGACATGAAATAGGAGGGCAGGTTATTAATGACATTACTGAAGGTTTAGGTCTAACAGAGCCAGGGTCCTGCTATTGTTCATGCTGGCTCACTGGAAAGACTCTGCTACACTTACATGGAACAGAACCTTCATTAATGTCATTAGTAACACCTGTGTTTACCTGCTGTTTCATGTCAAAATGCCTGCTGCGAAAAAGGGCTATTCTTGCTATTTTTGCTTTGTGTATATGAAATGTTGCATGCACATGTGTGTGCTTTGTACTTACATTGATGATGACAGCCACTTTTGCCACCCCCCTGAGTAAGTTGTACCATATACCTGGAGACACAAACATGGGCATAGCAGTACACATTAGATGACATTGAATTCAGTCTTTTACTCTGGACTCAAATCATTTCACTGTCCAAATGTAGTGACCACCTAAAGTGACCTTTCCCAATGTTAAAAAAAACAAATATTGCAGTAAGTATTCTAGTAAAGCCAACATCAGACAAACAATAAAAACATTTTATAAGTAATACATAATAAAAATGAATTTAAGCATCAACAGTTTTCCATAATTAACATCCAATGTCTTATTAGCCTAAAATCCAAAGTAAGCAGTTCCTTAAGCTTCAAGTCTTTCTGCTCTGTTGCTGCGTACAGAGAGGCTGATGTGAATGATTTTGCTGTCTAAGATCTCATCTCATTGTTGAATGAATTGACAAATAGGACAATCTATCAAAAGTCACTCTTCCTTTACATACAGGTAATTATAATAATGCATTTTTACACACATTATGTTGAACTTGTTCACCTACCAATGTCTTTGGCTCTGGCTGCCACAGGCCTTCGGAGCTCAGCCACAAACTTCTTAGCATCGAGTCGGATTTCAATGATGTTGTTGAGCAGAGCAAAGAGTGGAGCCAGGGGAAAGGATGCCACAAACAATGTCACAAAACCAAACTGGATGACTGGACACAGACAGACACAGAGAAGACATTAGGATGTTATCCCAACTTCCAACCATGCATTACGGATCAGCCACATTTTCTACATATATATGTCTCTCTAAAAATCTAGTAATATCAGTATAACACATTTTGTACATCATGTATATAATGTATGAATTGTCATTTTCTTTTCTCACTTTCTTTTCTTCCTATACCCGCTTTCTTTTACATCTGTTTTCATTCATGTACATATGTTTTTGAAACATTATAAATGTTAGCTGTGGCATGCTAAACAATATCCATTTGATGTATTTGGCTGTATGTACTGCATCCATCCTACTGTCTGCTGTAATGACAATTATTTTTATTTATTTATTTTTTTTTTCAAGGCAGGATTTCTTTCCCTGCCCTCACATGACAACACAACAATACAACACATGACTATACATTATAGACCACAATACAACACAAAATGATAAGATTTCCTTTATAGGTCCTTTTTTTTCTGGTTTCTCCCAGGTTGACTTTCAGGGGTGCTGCATATTGACCACTTATGAGTTATTTTGGAGGAGGACTTCCAGTTTTAGTTTTTCCTTTTTCTCGGTGCAGCAGTAAAGGTTGGGAGAAGTGACTAAGTGGTAACTACACAGTTACATTATATTGTCACGATTACAAGAGCAAAGGCGGTCAGCTAGGCAGCAAAATGTATATATACAAACAGGTGGAGGAAGGAGAGAAACTGTGTGTGTGTGTGTGTGTGTTTGTGAGGGAGAGAGAGAGAGAGATGGCTTTAAGATAAAAATGGGAATTCTGCTTGCCATGTAGTTACGTATTTACACATATTTTCTTTATTTCTCAGGCGTTTCAGGTTTCATCTTCTCTAGACTGCGTTAATAACTTTGTTTTGACTTCAGTTCAAACCTTTGGCCTGTTTGACCTCCTACTGGAGGGGTATAGCTGGCCTTTACTGGCAACACAGCTATCACATAACAGCCTGCCCGTGACAATTAACTGATTATTAATAAACAGTATATCAAAGGGGGAAATATCAAACGGGAGGACAGCGGGACAGGAAAAACGGGAGAGCTGACAGGTATGAAGAAGGCGAGGCAGCGTTCTGTGAGGTGGACAGAAGTTAAAACCACCGGACACGCCATGAGCCAGGCTCCAATTCCAAACAATTCTTTTGAAACAGGGTTAGCTAAAACCTAGCTTTTTGAGCTATACAAGCAGTAAAAATTACTTTCACAGCATTGTGTTGATTATAAGCACAGGATTATTGTTATTCATCAAAAATGGGCAATATAATAATGTTTAAAACTCAGGAAGTTATTTAGTGTTGACTTACCCTTTAACAAAATGCTTTTGTGGTGCAAAAACCTCATGAGTGCACTTCTATTTGATAGAAAGGCAAGAGATGATATCAAAATGAAGTCTCTAGCACACAATGAGACAAAAACAGCTCCACCTCCTGAAAACTGGCCAGCTACACATAGTCTAGCACAAATCCCATCAAATGCCATATCCTGCTATGTATCCTCCATATAAAACTTGAATCTGTATGAACATCAGCTATGAACATAGCCTGCAGGTACACTGTGTGTAGGCCTGGACACCAGAGAGTCACTCCTTCAGATCAGCTAAAAACACCTTTATATCTTTTTATTAATGAGACTAACAATGTGTCACTCAATGGTAAGCCTTTATAATTCACGTCAGCACACACAGTGGCTTTACGCACATCTGAAAAACACATACACAATGAAAGTGTGGTGTATACCTCAGTGGTGACCTGACTCCGAAATGATAATAACATGTTCAATGGGGACATGGGCCATCAGATACATCAAATCGTGGGGGTTGCAGCAAAGTAAATACATATCTATTGCTTCATGGAAAGACTACAGACATTCATCATATCCAATAGGCAGCAAAAATCATCATGGACAAAAAAAAGTGGAAACTAGAAGGGGCTCTCAGAGAGCACAACACCCACACGCTGCATGTTTGACAGTAAAATGCCTTACAACCAATAATTTGTCCAAAAATTGTACATCAGTTCAACCTTTCAAGGTCACTAAAGCTCAAGGGTCATGTGACCAATAGACTATTATATTAGTTATTAGTTATATAATATTATATAACTGTATTAGTGTTTAACAGAAATGTGTATCATATTAATTCAGTGATATAATCATAAAAATGCCAAAAATGTGCTCTATCATTGAAAAGAAACTTCGAGTTTGGCGCAATTCAAATCGAAACTGTGAGTTATGCTGTATAAATGTACACACACACACACACACACACACACACACACATAGACACA
>OMLF01012877.1:0-17080 GCA_900302615.1 Holocentrus rufus | reverse complement strand
AATTGGACTGTTGATTTGCACTTTACACTTCTCGCCTGGTTTATCTCTTAGGTTATTATTATTGTTAATTATGGTTAATTACCTCTGTACATTGTTGCACTGATGTTCATACTGGTTTCTACCTCACTCATTACACTTTGCACATTTTTTCTCTGTTCAGATAATCATTACCATTATAAGCATTATTTTTGTACTTATTATACTGTGCATTTATTATCAGTCCTCTTATAATTTATTATTTTTAATCTACCATTTGCACACTTGTATTACCCTTGGCACATTTACGGTTGCACTGCACACTTTACTTCTGTTACAATCATTTTATGTTATTTTTGTTAACTAGTTTTTACCTTTGTTAAGTATGCTATACCTCTTTTCTTACTGTATGTTGAGCGACGAGTACTGCAACAAAGCAATTTCCCTGCGGGGATCAATAAAGTTTTCTGAATCTGAATCTGAATCTGAAAAGTGTTTTATTCTCTTCAACCAAGATTTAAGTTCCCTACAATCCTTTAAAAAGAACCATTATTACTTTTACTTTTCACTTTTCATTTTGTCAGGGTAAGAGTCATATTTTCAAAGAGTGGACATTTTTATTCAGAGCTGCTAATCTTTGGAAAAACCTGCATCCAATAAAACAGACAAACCTGCAGCCTGTCCAAACACACACAATCTGGAATAATTTGAAATAATATTAATGCCATTTTACTGGAGAGCTGAAAAAATCTATAAAATCTACTGGATCTAACAAATGTAATGTCACTTAAGAAGTTTGACAGAAAATCTTACTTGGTTCCACAAACAGTTTTGTTCCTCTCCCAAATATCAGCTTAGTTTGTGCTCCAGTATTCACACATCATGTGACGGTTTGACAAAAACCAGACTGATGCAGATGTTGCTGATTTCCAGCCCTGAAACACTATTTTTTGTAATTTGGGGAAGAAAATCTGTGAATCTGTGAACTGAATCCAGTCTGCAAAGTTATTAAACAAAGTTCCCTGTAATGTCTAATTTAAAAGACAAACCTGCCCATCCAAACAGACTCAATGGGAAAATCTTCTACATAATAATCAAGTAATTTCACTTAAGAAGTTTAACAAAAAGTCTTACTTGGTTGCACAAATATTTTTGTTCCTCTCCCAAATATCAGCTTCCATTGTCCTGTTATAGCATTCCCACATCATGTGATGGTTTGACAAAAACCAGACTGATGCACAACACAGGGGAGTTTAATCCTTAAATTTAATCCCACTACTCTACTCATCTATTGTAGAGGAAAAAAACTACTGAATCCAGTCTATGAAAGTGATCAACCAAAGACTTAAATTCACTACAATCCTTTGAAAACATCACTGGTTTTAATATTGTTAACCATTTTGTCAGAGTAAGAGTCATTTTTTCAAACAGTGGAATATCTCACATCCAAACTAACAGCTCTGTGTTGTGTTGGTGAATATTCACACCGGTTTTTCAGTATTGTGAAGCCAGTTTTAAGTGAACTGTCAAGTAAATCTGCTCAAACTAAACTGCTGGTCGACTGTCAACATCTTCAGCTTAGGTTTAAATGAAGTTTAGGTTTGAGTTTAGCACATTACAATTTCATTACATTTGACTGAATCTAGATTCAAATCTTGATTTGAATGATCTTGATTTGATCAAAACTTGAATTTCCTGTGAGAAGGAAAAGGATCATAAATTCAAATTTTAGACTTTTGGTTTAATATCAGCTGCTGAGATATTCACTGCTGAACAATTTAAAGATGAGAATGAATCTGAATGATCAGATGAAAGACAAATCTGCAGCTAGACAGACAATCTGAAACCAGTTTTAATATTATTAATAATTTTACTTTCTTAAAAAAAGGGCAGAAAATCTTACTTGATTCCACAAACAGTTTTGTTCCTCTCCCAAATATCAGCTTCTGTGCTGAGCCTCCAGTATTCACACATCATGTGATGGTTTGACAAAAACCAAGCTGATGCACATGTTACTGATTTTAAGTCTTGAAACATTATTCTTGTATTTTGGGGGTTAAAATCTGCAAAATCTACTGGATCCAGTCAGTAAAATAATCAAACAAAGACTTAAGTTCCCTACAATGTCTACCAAAAGTCACAAACAGACTCTATGAGAAAATGTTTTAAGTAATTGCATAATTTCTCTTAAAAGGTTTGAAAGAAAATCTTACTTGATTCCACAAACAGTTTTGTTCCTCTCCCAAATATCAGCTTCTGTTGTTGAGTATCCACACTTCATGTGACATTTTGGCAAAAAAACGGACTGATGCACAACACACTGATGTCCAAACTAAAACACTTTCCCACCAGTCTGTAAGTGTTTTTATTCTTTTAATCAAAGACTTAAGTTCCCTACAATCCTTTGAAAAGAAACATCATTACTTCTAATTTAGTGACTGTTGATGATTTTGTCAGTTTGGGAGTTGCTTTTGTAAATATTAGAATATCTAATTTTAGAACAATATACAATTATGTGCAATTTGTGTGAATGAAGTCAAGTTCAAGATCAGGTTTATTTAGAGCCCAAAATCCACTGTTTCCAGTCTGAAAAGGGCTTTAATGGCCCACAACTTTACAAGAAACAAGATGTCTTAATTACTATTTTCTTCTGTTGTCGCTCTGTTCTCACTCAGCTTCTACTTTAAAAGCTATCTTCTGCACAAATATACATCAGTTATTTTGGGGGCTTTCTTACATATTGTCTAATACCCAGAACAAATCAAAATATTTTTAGCAGAACAAAAATGAGATCAGCTTGACCTGCTCTTGTCAGACTGATATTGTATTATCAACCTTTTCCTCTCCAGCTTCGCGTGTTTTGGGAAACAGAAAACTACATCTGAGTACGGCATTGTTAATGGAAAGCAGTTTTCATTTTTGTAATGCTGCTGAAATAAAGGCTCTGTAATGTTTTTTCTGAGAGAAAAGTGCTTTGGATGAATTTTTCCTCATGGCTTTTCAGCGTGAACATGTCAGCTTTGAGTGATTAGACTGAAACACACAAAATTAATTTTCATGATGGGAGACAAAACAACTCTGTTAACAGTGAATAGAAATGATGCTGTTCCTGAAAACTGGAGACCGACTCGGTTTACTGTTGAACTCTCCCTGCGGTCAGTTCATTTCAGTGAATTTTTGATGTGTTGTAGGTTTAACAAACTTACTTGGCTGGATGTTTAACTTGGTGCCTTCTCCAAACACCAGTTTGCCATAATCAGCACCAGAAGTCCCACACTGGGAATCCAAACAACAAAAACTACACTGTCCATGTGTCAAAGAAAAACTCTCATACATGCACACTTTTTTCTCTTCTAACTGCATTTAAATGAATTTTTCCTGCACTATGCATTTTGTTAAATTTATGGCATTTTTAGTTTAAATTGACTTGGCATCATTGCCAGCACATCAGGTTTTAGTCTTTGTTCCAGTCTAAAGAACAGAAAACAAAAAACAGATTTTATGGTTTTGACATGATTTCAAGGAACTAACTAGTCTGTTAAAAATCACAAGTTTCTGTTTAGTAGCTGCAGTAATATTCTAAATAAATTTATCAATATGCTCCACTATGTTGCTCCTGAAGAAAATGTCCCTCTGTTACTCCAGACTGAGAATACAAGTTGTATTTAACTATTATTTAAGCAACTCCTCCCTCTGACTTTATAAATCTATTTTTGAAGAGACTTGGACAATGTAAATTCTTGCAAATGGTTTAAAAAAGATTTTTTTCTCTACTTTTATTTGTTAAAATTGTGTAATCCATGAATAAATATTCGTTTTTCAATTTTTTCCACTTACCTGATTCAACAAACAACTGAATTCCAATCCCAAATATTATATCATCAGTTCCTCTTGTCACACTGTGGCTGATCTCTGACTAAAAACCTGAAGCCTGCTCGCCGTTCTCCACCGACAGTTAATCAACCAAACAGAGAATATCTGATACTCTAAACATCTGATATTCTGCTCTTGACCGAGGTTTTTGTGTGTATTAACCGGTTATTAATGTTACTTACGCGTTTCTACAACCAGTTTGGTTCCACTGCCAAATACAGTTCTGTAGCCACCCTGGCCAGTCACACAGAGCGACACTCCTTATCAAATACTACTGACACCAGCAGGAACCAGTTTAACCAGGAATAATAACTCAATCATTATATAAACACTCTGAGATGATCTGAGTTTAGAAAAACAGAATCTAAGAAGGCTGAATACATCATATGAAATCAAGACAAGAATTTAAGTGGACTTTTTTGTTGGTTGTAACGTTGGTGATGTAGGAATTTAAACTTTACTGCTGATCTCATGCAGTCTGCAGTCTGGATAAAAATGATAATGTTGTCTGGTTATATTTGTGTGTTTGTCAAACTAATACATTTATAATAAGCTGTATTTACTTTTGGCCATGTGTGTGACTGGGTCGTTTTGCATCAACCAAAGCCTCCAAAAACTGCCAGAATTCATCATGAAGATGAACCCACGAGCTTTACAAACAGTTTAGACTGTAGAAACATGAAAAACATTCAACTCACCTGTTTCTACAACCAGTTTAGTTCCTCTGCCAAAGTAAAGTTTGTCTCTTCCAAGAGTATTCACACTGCAGCACACACTGTGACAATTACTGCTCTGCTGTCACCTGCACAGAAAAACATTTTAATTATTTACTTTTATGCTGTAATTTTATCTTTCAAAGTCTCCTTTAGATCATTTTTTTCTCCTTTTGTCTGTTTCCGTTATCATTTGCTCTTTTTCTGCATTTATTAATCTGTTTTGTTTTGTCAAGCACTTTGCAACAGTTGTTTGGAAAAGCTCTGTATAAATACGTTTTATTATCATTTCATTATGTATTATTATTAATACTCTGTAGCACAGACCTTGATATGAAACAGAAACCAAAACCTCTCCAGTCTGAGATATTTTCACTCTGTCCCATGTAAGACTGAACTTTCACCGCTAAGATGCTTTCCCACACATTTTTCCATATTTCTCATCCGCAATCCAAAAATTAAGGGAAAATCATCTGGATGGAAGTGAACTCACCAGACCGGTTTCAGGTCTGCAGGTCATCCAGTTCGGGCCAACTCCAGGTCTACAGGGTCACTGAGTCCGCAGGGAGAGAAACTGGGTAAGAGAACTGGTAATCACATGAATATTTATAATGTTTCTGTACACTGCTGAGTTAAAGTTAAAATTATAGGTACAGTTATCGCTTATAGATCTACCATTAATCCTTAATAATCAGTGGTAGTGGCACTTTATTATGTCAATGAAATGCTAATATTTCAATCACTTATATAACTACCAATACTACTGCAAGTACAATTACCAGTACAAACTATATTAATACTACCACCACTCCTTCTACTGCTACTATTGATATTACTAATAATACTAAAACTACCACAAATACTAATATTACTATAACTACAACTATCACTGCACATAAAACCTAGACCTACTACTACAACTTGGACTAGTAGGACTAATACTACTGCTACTACTACTGGGAATATTCAGTTATCTGCAGCAAGCAGATAACAGATTTTGTATCAGAATCTGCTGCTTTTATCAAAGAGTTTACCTGTCAGTCTGTAAGAAACATCCAGGATCCTTCACACTGTTCAGCAGGTTTCTGCCTCCTCAGAAAAACTCCAGGAGACATTTATAGTTTTTTCTAGCAGTAGGAAGGAAAGAGCCGAGCTGATCTGACCTGCTGGCCTCATTTCTCCAGACTGCCGAGCACAAAGCTTCACCTGCGGCTGCTGATCAGTAAAAGTCTGACAAGCTTAGACCAAAACTTCAGCTCTCACTGTGTTTCTGTTTTGGTAGAGACCTTTTACACCCAGATATTTCTATCCAGACATGTTCTATATGCATACAGGTGTAGGCAAGGACTTTATCTATGTGCATCTGAGTGCATGCCTATGAGCTGCACCCAGTTACAGGTGGGCACTGTGACTATTGACTCCCCTTACACAGAGCAACACATGCTATTTGCACCCATTTACACCCAGGTATTTACAGCCAAATATGCTAGCCGCTAACAGGCTAAGAGAAAATGCAGTGACACAAGCACATACATTCATACATGTTTCAAGTTATTTGTTGCTTTTGTTTCTTTGGCATCTTAAAGCTTAAATTTCACTACAACTGATAACGTTACCTGCTAACGTTAGCAACAATACCATTGGGACTGAATGCTAGCCATTGGCTAACGTCAGCTAGCATCTTTACAAAAACAGCTGCAGCCTCCAGTCTGCATTGAAATGGCTTCTGTAACACAAGCACATTCACAAAGTTCCTTAAATAGACAAATAAACACTTTAATTTTAGAAAATGCCCAAACTTGCCATTCATAATAGCAGAGCCTCTCATCTCATTTTCCCTCTTTGATTTTGTACATGCTCACTAATTACTGGGCGCTCAAAGCTGTGTAGCAACTGCTATTTACACCTGAGTAACACACGCTTATTTTTCCTTGAGCTTTTTCATCAACAGAAGGTTCATTAAGCTTCACATCCACACAGATCCACACATTCACACTGGGAGCAAAAAAATAACAAAACTGTCCTACAAATCTCCACCAGCCAGCAAAGGAAGCTGATGATGGCTTATGTTTGTATTCATCAATGACATGAGAAGACATTAAAATACACCATATTTCCATATTTATTTAAAAAAAGATTACAGTTTTACAGGATTACTTGCAAATGTCCAAGACAGAAGGAAAGAGCAATCACAAAGAAATCATCTCAGCCTCTGGAAGATGTGAATAGTTACAGGCAGTATCAGTGTCACCTGCAGAGAGCAGCATCACACAGCATCAACAGGAAGCTGCAGGATCCTCAAGTCTCATGTTACTCAACTCATGAGTTTGTGCTGTCACTCAGGACACAGTCATGTTCATCATGTTCTGCCAAGCTGCTATTGACTGAAGGCTGTAATCATCTGGATTACAGCCAACATCAGATAAAGTATCTGATGTTGTAAATTGAGCCTTTATATTTTTTGGACTCGCTGTCAAAGGTTTAAAATCATGCAAAAAGCAGTGGAAATCATATGTACACATGACACTGACAGCTTGTTGGCCTACAGACCCAAATCTTCTGCTCTTTCTGCTGCTAACAGTTGTTTACTGGATGGCTGTGAAGACTGAGTTGTCTTAATACTGGATTCTGAGTGGCTGAGAGCAGCAGCTCCGCTAATTCAAATGAGGTAAATCTTCTGATTGGGGGCTATCCTGCAAACTGGCCTGATTGGACGGATTTGGCTGGAGCCAATCAGGACCAAGTCTAGCTGTATTAACATGAAGTTAACATGAAACTGCCTGGGGAAAAAGAGCATTAGCCTTAAATTTAACAACTCAAACAAAGTGAAATTTTAATATCTTTCATCATATATGTATAGAAACAGTAACAGTAAAGCTTATTTAACAAACCACATGAGTCTCTTATTGTAACATTAGACCTGTTCTGTTTTCTGCAAGGATCAAAATCTACTTTTATAAATGGATTTTTAAATGAGTGAAAGTTCTGCCTTAGTCTACCTATTTTAATAAACACTTTTTATTAAAACATGTGAAAGAAGCATTTGTTGCATCTACTGTCAGGGCACTGTGACCTCTGACTTCTGACTATTTATTTCTAACAAAAAAATGACATAAGAAGGCACAGAGAAACGCAGCCTGCCTGTCTGTTTGAGTGAAGCAGTTTCTCAGAAAGCAAACCGCTGTTCTGATGCTAATCAGCAGCGTTGGGTTTGACTGTTGAGCTGCTTTCAGCTTTCTGTTGAGATGTGGTTTCAACTGATGAAACTGCTGCAGAGGATTACCTACTGACACATGAAATACAAAACAGACACGACAACACAACACCACAGACAGAAACAAGTAGAATGATCAGGAAATCACTCACGATAGGAAATTATTTTTGACAACTGGTCTGAGTGGCTGAAAACCCCGAAATACAAAAAACTTTCACTGCTCTGACAACCAGCCAGTCAGTTCAGATTGAGTCATTTTCTAAAATAAATGTCAACAGTCACACAGATCTGAGCAGAACATCAGAGTCGAGCATTAAACTTCATTTAACACATTTTGTGCTGCAGAAACCAACAGATTTGCTCAAATAATATAAATGTTCAGTTACATACAGTCTTACATACAGTTCAGTATGTCTGGGGTGATCCAACACATTTTGGTAAAGGATACACTGGTTTAAAATAAATGGATCAGTTTCATAAATTAGCTTTGTTCCAATAATGAGATGCTGTATACACATTCAGAAAGAAGTGTCTCTCATTCTAATGAAGTAACTGACAGCACAAAATTAAAACAGGTTACGGAGCTTTTACAGCTTTTACGTTACAGAGAAAGAACAGGACTTCAGTCCTCTGATGACTAAATGAGACTTTATACAGCCTGAATGCTCCAGATATTACAGATGTGGAATGAGAAGCTTACGGTAATCATTTTTATCCCAAAGAGTATATTATAAAGAATTATTATATGGAAGAGTAATAGTGCCATAATTAAAACTTTTTGTTTTTTCTTCTTTTTGGGGTAAAAGGGCAACATGGCTTCATGACTGGTTTTCAATAAGAAAGTCTTTATTTCTCTTTTAGCTCAGGAGTATATAATTATAAGGCAAACAGAAATATCCATTACTCCTCTGTTGTGACCCTTTCGCCTCAAACAATTTCAATCTTGAGATGTCAACTTTAGTTTTTGAATACCTGTGACTTAAATCTCAAAATTTCAACTTCATTCTCAAACTCTTACTTTGAATTTATTCTCAAAATTTCAACTTTGTTCTCAAAATTCTGACACCAATCTCAAAGTTTTCACTTTATTCTTGAAAAACTGTAATTAGTTTTCATGGCTCTTTTACTCTTCCATATTATGCAGACCTCAAATCTAGTTTTATCTCTGTGTTTAATTTGACGAAGCAGTCTGTGACTCACGGCTGGTGGAGCAGAGTTCTGATGGTGAGCATCACGTTAAAGGCCAGAGCTTTGGTGAACACAAGTCTGACCCCGTTCATCACCAGCACAGAGAAGTTGAACTTCCCATTATCTGTACGGAGGGGGAAAGTTTTAATCTCTTGATGAAAGAACAAGGAATTATTTCAATATGGAATTAAGTAGAGAAGAACCAGAATTATCACAGAGCAGTTTTCTCAGCAAAGTGCTGTGACTTTAGCCTCATTTAACATTTACTTTTATATTTTAATTACTTATATTAAACTTGTTCTGTATAGATTTATTGTCATTTAAGTAGTTTTTCTCCTACACATATGGTATCACTTTTACTTCTCTTTTTAGTTTGTTTTTATGTTTGTTTCTTGCAATTTGTTGTGAAGCACTTAAACTTCTTACTATTTAGTCTCCATATTGTAGGCCAGTGTCACATCCATATCGTGTATCTGCTGGTTGCAGCTTCACTGAAACTGCAACCAGCTTCAAGACAGATTTGGGATCTTTGGAAACCTTGGGATCTCCACTACAATTTACAATAAAGTTCTGTGGGTTTCCATTCTCTGATAGTGAATCAACAAGCTGAAAAATATAAAGGTTAGGGCATTAACAAGCTAGCTAGCTTCAGCCTTAACCCGTTCGGTCAGCTTCATGTACCCTTTTCCTCTGTGGATATTTTCATTCTGAAAATGGAAAAAGTTTGCTGATCAAAATAAACTAAACTAAACTAAAAGGGAAAATCAGTGTTTGGCTGAACTGTTCATCACTCTGCATTTGATTTAAAGGTCAGAAACGAGGCAGAATGTTCAGCAGCAGTGCTGTGCGGTCACTCACCTGGTTTAACATCGCCATCATACACAAAGAAGGATTCATCTACCCGTGCAATGGGTTGAGTTGTAAGAGGAGCTACATGCAGAAAAATAAAACATGTGATTACTGACTTAATCAGATCCACTTTAAATGCAAAAGAGCAGGCAAATGTACAGGAATTTATCTTGGTGGTACTAATACAGGCCAATAAAAACCTCACAAAAAACAATGAAAATAAATACATCTAATATTTTTATCCTCAATTTTCCTAACTGCCTGTTAAGTGCTCAGTGACTTTTGAGCAGTGCTACAGAAATAAAGTTTATTATACTGCTGATACATACCAGCGGTGGTGGAAATGTTATTGCCCTCCACAAAGCTGTCGTTAAGCCTGCAGGACGAGAAGCGGTCGTTGGAGGATCCGACGTAAAAATACTTCTTGGTTGTTCGGGACAGAACGGCGCTGCTGGTGCTCAGACTGACGGGCGGTTTGTTATCCAGATCCAGCACCATTTGCCCTCCTTTGGGATAGAAGTTTTGGGCCAGGCAGACCTGCGGTCCCCCGCCGAACGAGCCCATCCCATCCAGAGGTTTGAGGATGGAGAGCAAGGGAGGCGAGGGGGTGGTGTCTGAGGAGGAAAACAAATAAAAACATACAGGTTACCTCTTCCCCATGCTCTCTACAATCTGTGGCTTCATGCATTCCATGATTTAAAGTAGCAGTTATGCTAACGTTAGCGGTTTTCAGCTAGCGACAGTGGATCCGCAGTTCTGAGTGTTCCGGTCACAAACAACATTAATGTTGTTGGTTCCTCTGTCTTGGTCTGAGTGACATTAATGTGAGAGGCGTTCTGTAAATTATAAAAAACTTTTTAGCTACCAAATGTTTTCTGAGATTTTACAATCTAATCAATTTCTAAAATCTTTCTTTCCATGTCTGTAGCATTTTTAAGACTTCTGAAAGACTGATTCAAGACCAGTTAAGGCCATATTTTTAGACTAATGAATTTAATACCTTTAAGACTTTTTAAGGATCTGCAGGAACCCTATGGTAGTCAATAGTTTACAGTTACCTTCCTGTATGGTATTTTTACTCTCTTATGCTTTTTAAACAACCAGGTTCAATAACTTTGTCCCTACAGCTAGCCAACAAAAGTAGTAAATAACCAAGACATGACTTGACAGTTCATACAAATATTTATTTTTCAGGGCCATGTGCGATATGAGCCCACAGTAACCTAAAGGACTGCTATATTGCCTGAATGTGGAGTATACAACTTTTATTATTAGCATTATTAATTTATCTATTACTGGTATCTGGGCTCTGTACGTGTAGCAGAAAATGCTGAATCCTATTTCTGATCCTTAAATTTCTTGCATCATGGTTTACCCTTCGTGTTTTTTACTCATCTTTTTTAATGTAATTTAGAGTTTTAAACCATTTTAATGCTTTTACTTTGCTGTGTCTCTTTGTCCAGGCACCATGACCACATGACTTTACCTATTTCAGGAAAATTAAGTTTATACTTTATCTTTAATTTATTTAAATTATCAGTTTTTATCAAAACTAAAAGAAACTGTACTTTTCAGAATGAGAGACTTAGACTACATTAGTTACGTAATATGAGACATAAAATATGATATATATACTTATGATATACACATTTTCAGTCATGTTTGTATAAACAGCCTAACAGGACTATCACAGGTATTGAAACTGTCAACAGAAACACAGTTAATGATTCAATTAGATAAATGTTAAAGATTTCTAAGGGGGATTTTAGGTAATTGAAGCAGCAGAGAGAAGACAGTAATTATATTTTCAATAAATATAATTATCTAAACCAATCTAAATGTACTGCAAGGCAAATTTCAAACTGCATAGTTATTTCATTATTTACTTTTTCCAGTTTCCAAAGGATAACTCCATTGAAGATGTTTTTTTCTTCTTTCTGTTTCTGAAATGACCTGACCATTTACATGTTAAAATTTTGTCATTTTTTCTGTCTGTAGGTAAACATGCTGCTGCTGTCTTTGCCGCTTGCCTTACCCTAACAGAAAATCAAAAGAATATTCTTGTGATATATAAAGATCACTAGAATTCTCATACACTTATTTAACTTTTGTCTTTTTTTCCTGTTTTCAACCTTTGTTTTGTTCAGTTTTGTTGTTTCTTGATTGTGAAGCACCTTGTTAACTTTTTTGAAAATGTGTTGATTTTTTTTGTTTTGAATAATGCCATATGAACAATTTCATTATCACTATTATTATTCTCATCAGGACTTTTACCCTCTCTGTGGTACTCCACACTTTATAATGACCTCAACGTACTATTTGTTACATATATATTTTTGTTTCCTACAGTATCACTAGCATATTTCTACAGTTGTCTCTATAAGGACTCAGTTTTGCTCTGTTTGAATGAATTACAGGGTCACTACAGTCCTTTTGCAGACCTTCATCTCCCTTCAACCGCACTGAGCTGATAAATGAAGTTTAGGCCTAAATGAAATAAATCAATTCAACAAACATTCTGACATTTCTGACCCTCTTAAGTTAATCAACATGCTAATGAAGAGAAAATGTGTGAACTTACCTTTTGGCTCGACGGTGAGGCTGATACTGTTCCCAAATGTTAAAGGATTATCACCGTGGTACAGCCCCATACAAAAACCTCTGTGCTGCAAATCGGTCTTTTTAAGAATAATTCTGCCCTTTACAACCACTCCACACAGCACACTGTATTGCATTACATGCAGAAATATAAGCACAGTGAGATTTTTGTGTATTATTGCATTAAATGAATGAATATGCAAAATTCAAGCCATACATGCAATGACACCCGAGGAAACTGAATTACTGTCCAGTAACTAGGAGAACTAGTTTAATGCAAATTTGAAGCAGCTGGGTACTTATCTGAATTATTATTATTGTCATTCGTATTATTTCTTGGTGAAATTCTGAATCCTTCCATAGTGTGAACAGGCAAAACAGCCTGGGAGGTTTATGTTGATCTCTGCCTGCAGGTTCAGTCAGTGTGGAGACCAGCCCACACAGTGAGAAAACGCCTAACAAAAACCCCACAGAGGAAACTGCAGCGCGTCATTATGGGGTTTCATTTATCGGTTTGGAATTTGTATTTTTGTACAGTTTAAAATTCTGAACTCCGTCTCAGTTGAGTTTTAGTTCACTTTCTGGAAATTTTAGTTTTCAGTTCATGCAGTAGTATTTTGATATAAGTGGGAGTTTTTTAGTAGTGGTAGCTCACAACAGTTGTTACCTGAATTGGCTTCCACTTTTTGGACTGACTGGGAGAGGGGGGAAGTGGACGGTCCAGCCATATACTAGGTTTTAACCTCGTCTTGTTGATCCCACATTTGTAAATCTGATAACAAATCATCATTCAGACACAAACACGTTTTTATGTAGATGACCTATCAAATTGTTAATAAAATGTCATTTAATTTTTATTTTAATAATTTATTTAAATATTGCTGTACAGATGTTTTTTACTAATGTGTTTTTTATTATAAAGTTTTTTTAGATATGATGAAAGAAAGACAGAAAAAAGGCAGAAGGAAAATGCATTAAAAATACTTGTCAGACCAGTTTGAAATAAGCGTCCTAATGCACAACCAGCGAAATAATTACCAAACGAGATATCTGTATAAAATAGAAAACAAAGTAACAATTAAAAAGAAAAATACAGCAATAAAGAGAAAAAGATGTGGTGAAAAGCAGCAGAGGTTTTTGTTCAGGGGTGTAGCTGCTTTCAGTCACTGTGGTACTCTGTATATATCCACAGTGAAAAAGACCCTGACAAAAACTATACTGCAGTTTCTCTAATGCGCAGACAGATGAACAGGTGAAAGTGGCTTGAGGTTTTTTCCCATGAAACCGCTTTCCGGTTCCCTGTGGCTTCACTTCTCAGAGACAGAAATAATCTCAGTGGTAGATTACACTTCAACAGGCGGAGTCAAAGAACCACACTTTATACTTTTCAGGGTACAAATAGCAAACAGGCAAACAAAAAGATGTAACTCTGGTCAAAATAAAAATATACTGTATACATTTTTTTCATTTAGTACAGAATAGGAAAGTACACCACACTGGTTTTTGGAAGAGAATGTCCCCAGTCATATCATCATTTCCATGTTTTGAGACTCTCTTTTAAACTTTCTAGAGTTTTGAGGTTTGCATTGACGTTGAAGTGCTTTAATGCAATATTAACAATATTGGTCATCTGATCTGTTCAATATGGATTATTTTACGTTTTTCATAGCTATGCAACGCAATCATACACTAAAGACTACAAATCCCATGAACTCTCAGTATTTCAGACTCCCACTCTCCTGCTGCATTCCTGGGAACTGGGAGAAGCCCCATGTCCCAGTGGGAAAGTGCTAACCCTAACCTTTACTGTGGAGCTCAGGTCTGATTTCTGAACTCCCAGCTGCTGAGAAAACAACATCAGAGCAAGATGGCTGACAAAACCATAAATGGGCTACAGGGCTCACTATTCTTTGGTTTTTAATTTCAATATCAGAAATCCGTAAAAGAAGCTGATTTTACTTGTGGACATGTTTATTGTTCTTGAGCTCTAGATCGCATCCCGGTGGGAAATTGGAGGTTTAAAATGGGTACTTCCCAGTTCCCAGGACGACTTGAACACAACATCCCACCTGCTAGCCTAACAAACAGGACCACAACCCCTAAAACATTAAAATATCCCAACTGTTGAAACTTTTCAACAGTTGTCCAGATTTTTCCTCCCATCACACAGGCTGATCTAGGAGCGATTCTGCTTTACAAACAGAATTGATTTCCAGCTAAGTTATGTCAGATTGTGTCTGAAGCACAGTGGATTTCTTCATTAGAAATGTCAAACAGATGAAACTTATCCATTTTCTTACTCTATTACTGTGACATTCATGAGAGTGGAGGGTCAACAACTAGCTCACAGGCATACCGAGATAGTTAGACTAGTATAGCTAGTTTGAAATTCAGCTAGTTAGCCTAACTGAGTCAGCTAATCCCATCACACAGGCTGATCTAGGAGCGATCTAAAGTATCTAAAGTAGTGTGGCTGGTTTTTTTTTTAAATTTCTTTTATCGTATTTTTTTCAGTTAACAGCAGAGCTTTTAAACTTTCTAATAAAAGCTTCATCCTGTCTTACCTCGTCTTTTCCGCTGAATTCTGCTGCCGCTTTCCAACCCAAATCATTATTTTGTGAACACACCGCTCTGTGATAAATTTACCACCAGAATCATTCTAGCTGCCGCCGAGCCACAGGAAACAGCAGGTTAGCAGCTCCTGTGTCCGTTTTTTGTCCAAATCTGTTCTCCTTGTTCAAGAAAACAATAAAAGTATTCAGAGGAGAATCACTAACGTTACAACCCAGCATGGAGGGCCAAACATTTAGCTGTTAGCTATTTACTTTTTAGAACTACACCCATCCTGATCACATTGGAAAAATGTGATTTTTTTCCCCACAAACATCTGAATGACATTACTTTTGAAAGAATTAACAAAATGCCATTCATTTTTCCATAGACCACTGATCTTTTTATCCATAAGTTGAAAATGCTAACAAGTTTTCTCCTCATATGACAAGACTTCAACGGCCGATAGCCAGAAAAACTAGTGTTTTAGCTCCGCCCATAAAGTTTAAAAAATGTTTTTATTTTAGCCCCTCCTCTACACCATATATATACTTTGCATTTTTGACCAAACGCGATTTAATTCTTGTTTTTAACTCTAAAAGGGGGTTATAATTTTAATCTCATAATGTAGTATACAGCGCCCAACTGCACGTGCTCCTCTGCCGTCCACAGGGGTCAGGGGTCATGCTCCCAGTCTCTAACCTGCTGGTGTAAGGGTGGTTTACTAACTAACTCATCTTGTAACCATGGTGACCGTCCTGGAGCAGAGTAGGGGGGTGGGGGGGTTGAACCCAGACCACCGCCACACAGTCCATCTAGAAAGCTGGTAAATAGTGCATATCAACTAGTCAATCACCTCAATTATAATTTTGAGATTCGATTGATAGTTTTCGTAATTTATGACTTCATACCACAAACTGGCATTTGTGAAACTGGATACAGATTCACTGAGATGCTAAGATTGTCTTCCTTCATATCATCATAAAATTAATTCTTCGAGCTGCTCAGACTCAGGCAGCAATCTGAAGACATTTGGACTCTGATCACTTCCCAGAAGGCTTCAGTTTTCACACTTTATATACACTAAAAACTATAAACTAAATAAATAAATAGAGACTATAATGAAAACATTACTTGTGGCCCTAAATATAGACAGAAGCGAGATACAGGATATGAATCTGGCCCCAAACAAACATCGGACACATTTTCAAGGGAGAACATGGTTTACGTTTATTCAAGGCTGATTCCACCACTTCTGAATGTCTATGGAGAGACAGAAACACAAAAAGCCTCAGAACTCAAAGCCCAGATCGCTGAACCCAACATTCCCTCAAAAACTAACCAGAGCCGCTCCAACTGGACTGAACCGGACCAGACCGTTCTGGCCTCAAGCGGACACGTGAATCCAAATCTGTCCTCGGTACTGGAACGAACAGGGACTGACTCTGTTTGGGTACAAAGAGTCCCGGTCGACTACAGAGAGTGGAATGTCAGCGCTCGCTTTTCCCTCCTCACAGCAACGTCTGCAGCTAGAGTCCGTTTTATTCTAGATCCAATATGGCGACCAGATCCACATCGAGAACCAGTTCCCAAACCCAGTCCTGTTCAGAATCCCAAGGTGAGCAAAATGGAAAAGCAAACAGGTTTTAAACAAATCCGCAGTCCAGTCCACCTGCTGAGCTCTTTTTTCTTTCTCCTTTTTAGGTTTTTTATTTTTTTAAGTCAATGCCTCTGGCCAAATTTGTCCCCACATTCAGTCCGGTGTATATTTTATCTTTATTTTTCAAATACATTTTGTAAATGCAACATGAAAAGCACAATCACACAGAAAATAGACACATCATTTGAAGTCTGCTTTAATAAAACGTCCTCTACAGGAAAATAAAAACAGGCTTTTTATCCCTCAGAACTAAATAGTGAGTCTGTTACACTTTAGATAGAAAATGCCTTTCTGCCGGTCTAGACCAGACAGGAAAATAACTTAAAGAGCTGTCCAAACCTTTCATCCCACTCAGCCTGAACCCAGGGGGCGGAGCCTCTGACCCCAAACCACAGAGCCTCCTGATTGGTCAGTTGTTGCTCAGTGCTTCTGATTGGCCCTATGCTAGCCAGGACTGAT
>OMLF01012876.1:0-21052 GCA_900302615.1 Holocentrus rufus | reverse complement strand
CCCGCCCCCACCGCGTCCCCGTTCCAAAGCTGTGATGGGTTTCAACACTGATATTACCGCTCCGCTGCTTGGCCGACCACATGACACAGTACCTCCATGATAGATGGCACTGTGGATAGAACGCCTCTCTCTATTATGTGTAAAATATGGCATGGGTTGCCTGCTGCTAAATTTGGCAAGGTGAGCAGCTTCTCCGACAAAAGCTCACATCCGATGGAGCGCTCCAGGGGACAAAGACACTAGAGCAGGAAATAAATCAAGATGCTAAGGAAAACAGGGCACGGCGAAGAAAATCGACTGTGTGCCGAAAAGGGAAGTCAAAACTTCCCATAGCGCCTCATGTGACTGTGTGTAAGTCATAAGAGATGAGGCGAGCAGCTTCATGTTGTGTAATTTGGTGTGCGTCAGTCATGACTTGTGTGACTTCAGACCAAAGGACAGCGGGGAACGCCCAGATAGCTTTTGCTCCTCTGAAGGGGAAATGGCTACTGATTTTGGAGAAAGGACAACTTACCCACAATGCTCATTAATCACCACTACAACAACTGAAAGATACACAATGTTGCGCTTTGTGTGTGTGTGTGTGTGTGTGTGTGTGTGCTCACCACAGCTCTAGCGTCAGCCATCCTGGCTTTCTTTAGCCTGGTTTTGGCTGCATCCAGATCCAGGCGCTTGACCTGCAGTAGCTTCCGTTCTTTCTGCAGACAAAAAAAAAAACGAGACAATAAAAACCTCAAAAAAAAAGAATTCATCAGACTCTTTCCAAGTTGTGTTGTCACTCAGCTCACGGGGGCACGGGGGAGAGAGAATAACACGGTTGGGATTTTGACTGGAAGCACATGTTGGCTGTGCGGGATGCTGGGAGGGCGTTTGACGGACGGTCTTGTGCTGGCAGGTCGCGTCCAACGTCGTGTTTCACATGCTGCTGAGGAGCTGCGTGACATCATCGTAACCATCTGACTTTCATTGGAGCAGCAGCAGCGTGATACCACAAATTGCGTCTGGCTTTATCTGCTGAGCGAATTAGGCTTACCAAAGAAGTATGAGCAACAAGAACAATCATCTGACAAACACCCACTCAACACAATGATAAATATTGTTGGCCTCAACAACAAGAATAAAGGATTTGTACAATGGCTGTAACAGGAGGCAAATGAACTTCTTTTCCACAGGGCACTTCTTGACCCCTTAAATCCAATTTGAGGGGTATTTTGGTCCTTTTCAGAGGCAATTCTACTCAACTATGAAACAACACATCTGCACCGCATACTGGCAAAAAACAATTTCTACCAAGAAGATTTGTTTTAATATCTTTCCCACTGCTGGAAACTGGCACCTGGCCCTACAGAGGAGTACGGTGCCATTTTCCCCTGTCTGTCCCCAACAAGTCCATCTTACACCCGTCATTTGTTGAGCTTTTTACCATATTGGCTGCCTTATTTTTTTGCTGATGCAGCGGTTTGTGTGGGGTCGGCATTTTCTCCTACTGCTGGCTGCGCGGTACCAATGTTTTCTCCTGCTTCGGGCTGCATACTCCAGTGCTCTCTCATCAAAACCTGCCCCATTATCCTACAAAGAATCCTCCTGTCACTGGCTCCCACAAATCCCTCATGGTGACCCACAGGGGACAGTATTTTTCACATCGGAATATTTCGCAGCTCAGCAGGGTATGAACGAGGTGAAATGCAGAAAGCGATCCTGCCAATTATCAGTGCCCCCCTTGCACCCCCTTTTAAATTCACAGGTGTTTTCTTTCAGGTGCCCTTTCATTTTTGACCCTGTTAGGAAAGTGTGCCATTGATGTAAACCCAAAAACTGTGAGACACAAGATGAATTTTAACTTGAATGATGTTAGATCCTGTTTTCACTTTTGCACATTTGTCAGTTTAAAACTCCATGTGTTTGTAAAGGAACAATCCAACATTTTGGGCCAACTTACCCATTACACACATTTAAAAAAACAAAAAAACAAACAAAAAAATAAAAACAAATGAGGATCGTTTTAGGAGAAGTTCCAAGATGTGTATTTCAAATCCACAGGCTACACAGTGTAAATAAGAAGCTTTGAAGCTGCTGTAAAGTTTATTTTTTTCACTTTGATGGAGCTACGCTAATGACTCCTGTTGACTTCAACTCTTTATGCTAAGCTAACATGAAATGAACATGAAACGGTGAACATATGTGTTCAGTGATAGTATAGTTCCATCCATACCATCTAACTTCAAAAACGATTCTCATTTAAAAAAAAAAAAAAAGACATGCATTTCATTACCGGAAATAGGCTAATAACTCCTGTAGAGTTCAAGTCTTTATGCTAAGGTAACATGAAATGCTACCCATCAGAACCGAACCAGTGGATGCACAGAGGTGAAAATGGTATCAAATATCTTGTCTCAGTCTGGGTAAGTCGGAAAAAGGGCATTTTGCCCAAAACCTTCCTTTAAGAGTTTAATTTCAAGACTGAATTGAAATTTCTGGGCGCCATTCAATGTGATTCATGGTAATGACGGTCTACAGTCGAAAACAATCGTGAACTGGCTCCAGGTGAAAAGTTGAAGACCCCTGAGAAGCAAGAAGAAGACTCACCAAGATGGTTTTGAAATCCCCTTCCAGAAAGTTCCTGAACGGTGTGAGGAAGTTGATGGCTGAGCTCTGGATGAACTCCCGCTCTGCCCCGCCAATCTGCTTCTCCGTCTCGCCACATTTTATCAGGGCGTTTCCTGCAGAGGTTAGCATCGGACACAACACTTCACATCCAGTACAACGCAGGACTGGAGACGGCACAGTAGAAATATCACCTCAGGCCTGTGTACAACCCTGACATGTCTGCAGTCTGTAGGTAAATACCAAGTTCAATGGCAGTTAAGAAGCCTGGTCCATTGCCAAGGTTTGACATGGTACACTAGTAAACGAGATAGGCTGTGGCACTAAATGATTATAGATACTGATGTTCGTATCTATAACAGTCTGATAGTCATGACAATAAATGAGATCCAAGACCCCCCAAAAACCTGTTAAAGAACTTTATTGTGCTTGGCAAGTCATCTTTGTTGGTTCTTTTCTCCACACAGGACCAAAGGATATTCTTTATTCGAAGAGCACTCAACCCCAAAATCTTAAACATGAGACGAAGATTTCCAGCCTCCTATCTGTTCTATAATTGTAGGGTTCTATCTAAGGCAGAACATTTTTTGTCAACCAGCCATGGTGGCTTGTGGAATCAGAGCTATACCAAGGTAATGAAATTTCTTAGCTGCCAAAATAGCTTTTAAAATAGAAGAGACACAGGTACCAATAAAAGTAGATATAGGATTAAAAGCTCTGAGGCACAGTGTAAATTTACCAGAATGCAGATGGAGTTAAGTGTTAACTTCTCTTTCTGTGCACGTGGGTATCACTCACCATAGGCAGTTCCAGGACCAAACTCATTCCCAGACTCTATCATGGATTGGCCCAGCAGCTCGTGGTTATTCATTCGCGTGGGGACTTTTTTCTCCAGTTTCTCATATAAAAATTCTTCTAGCCGAACATCTGCAGATTGTAAGAAGAAAACTCAATTACAAAGTCACAAGACTGTGCCGGGGCGGTGAGCTCAGGACAGCACGCCGAGGTTCCAAGGACACACAAAGTAACCTATTTCACTCTGAGAATCTGAAACAGAAGCTTTAACAGCAACAGCCATGCAAAACAATTTGGCGTCCTCAGGTACTCCTCAGTCAAACCTGCTTGGATTTCAGAAGCAATGCTGTCAAGTATCGCAATGAACAGCATAAAGTCTGAGGCATGTTGTACGAAACATGAAAGGCCATTTGAAATGGCTAGGCCATTCATTGTCCAGTTCCTGTAAAGACTGAGACCAGACCAAATCAGGTTTACACAGACCATGACATGAGCTCCCAGCAGCTGGTCTGCCTATGTTTGTTATTCCTGTGCTGCAGTGGTGGAGAAAGTACTCAAATTCTTGACTTAAGTAAAAGCAGCCATATCATAATGGAATGATACTGCGGGAAAAGTCCTGCAATCAACATTTTACTTGAGAAGTAGACTATTATTAACAATGAAAGTAAAAGTATCAGAAGTAAATGTAGTCACTGTAAAGAATGGTACATTTCAGATTATGTTTAATTATTGATGCATTAACCTGTAGGAAGTATTTTAATGTTGGAGGTCGAAGTGCTCCATATGCTTTTAGATGTTTTAACTCCAACAATGCATCATGTATTATATTTTGCATGTAAAAGCACATTCTGCAAAGTAACTAGTAACTACAGCTGTCATAAAAAAGTGCAATATTTTCCTCTTTAGTGCAGTAAGGGACCTCAACAGTCTCTCAAAATGGAAATACTCAATTAGAGTGACAGTACCTCAAAACTGTACATTAGTACAGTGGTTCAGTAAATGTACTTAGTTACTTTCAACCTCTGCTATGCTGTGGTAGTGCAACAGCTGGGGTTTAAGCAATGTGGCATCATGTTGTGAGCAGAGGAAGATGCACAGCTGAGCTTACAGACTTCAACCTAGTACTGATGAATGCCAAACTCCATCTAGGACTCTGTTATTTTAATATAGCTATTCTTACCAGCAAATATGCACACCTTGTAAAACATGACTTCAGGACACTCTAGCAATAACGAGCAGCCACTCCTCAATGCAGCATGCTTATAATACACCAAACATCATATTCAAACACTCATCAGGCGCCAAAACAAGGCGTGGAGGGTGGTAAAACCTGCTGGGTGAATCGCTTTTATAGTTCTGTCAATTTATGTTGCTTTGCAAAAATTCACAGGTCTCTGGTGCGACTTTTGCTGTGCAGATAGGTGTGATTCAAGGAGAGACTGGTGTTGAAGCATAGTGCTTGGCAGTCCAGACTCAGTCAGGAGTCACAAAGTGGTCTTACTTGGGTTTGGCTGTAGTAAAACTTCTGTTTGCTTCATGATCCTTTCTGTCCATTGCTTGGTGCACTCAGCTCTGGCCAAAAGGTTCTCCAAATGGGCATCCAACTCTGTCTTTTCAGCCTGGCCAAATTTCTCCTCTGTAAACTGACACAGACATAGTGGGATTATAGCATGCACATATTTCCTAGGTGTGTTTGGCGTTAATATAAGCTATGTAATTTCACTAAACTGACTTGTCAAGCAAACAATCTATATTTAAAGTAGCTAACTAACGTTACTAAGCGGGTCGGGACGTAGCTGGCTATAGGCTTTGCAGAAATAAAGCGCTGAAATGACAGAAGCTCATCTGGCTAGCAGTACCGTTAACGTTAGTGATCTGTGCTAACTGAAGTTGAGGCCTGATTTCCAGCTGGGGAATATGTAGAGTAGTTGAAGAGTTTTATGCTAGCGACAAAGGAGATAGGGCTGTCGGGTACTGTTTGAAACACTTTATTGCAGCTGCAACCACAGGAATAGTGGGCTTCCCCTAACTTGATAACGGGATACTCGGCCAACAACAGACACAGTGTTTAGCAAGCTAGCTAACGCCAACTGGCCTAGCAGCCAGCTAACTGTAGTTCACCAACAGTTTCCATTAACAAGAGAGAAAAACTTACTTGTACCGCACGGCTTAGAAAAGTACCAGCATCTGCTGCTAACCGTTTGACATTGAAATCCATGATTTAGCTATAGTGGGAACTAAGCACTAAAGAAGACAGATAGCTGGTCTCGCAATCAAACTGCCATCCCCATAGAAATTGTCATTGAAGCAACTTTTTGTCGGAGTTCCACCCAGCTGTTGAATCCTGACAAAGAGGATATAATGACAAGAGGAAAATCCGCTTACTCCACCCAAGACAAGTGTGCGAGAGAAAAGAAGGTCTTGCACATGCGCATGTCAGTAAGAACGACATTGTGACAACAAAATATAAAACTATGGATAACTACCAGCAGTTATAATGCCGCAACCAACACAGCATCTAATTTAACTGTTATTATTTTCAATCAACTGGCCAGAAACGGCCGGGTAATCTCTCGCAGCCAGACTACCATAAAAAAAAAAAACTTTATGTTTTTGAACGGAGGACTGACACACTGCGCCTGGACGAAACGGAAACTACCACGGACCAAAGTTCTCGTTTTACTGTATATGTAGCCCACTAGGAAACAAAATATTGCAATGGATCGGAGGAATCAAAAGAGCTTTAACGCTCAATTTCGTTAATTAGATCAAGGCCGCCAGTTCCGTCTTAAGATATTTAAGCGAAGACGGAAGTATGTGTGAAAGTTTTCTCTTGCATCATGGTTTCCACCCTTTGCAACATCTTTTGTTGCCTTCCAGTAATGTCGGAAATGTCGTAATTATATTACGAATCGAATGGACCACAAAATTGATAAGCGGTTGCTTACCGAGATGTGACGTTTAAGGGCGGCGAATACGAAAACTGTGTTTGTTGCTGTGAAAAGTCCTGTCCTAGGTGGCATACTATTATTATGAAGTTTTTGTTTGTCATTTTATATGTGTAAAGTATTTTTTCTGCGTACTGTATTTGTTCTCTCTCTGTTATTTTGTACTTTTGACTCATCAACTGTAACATAAAATGTAGTCCTGATGCATGTTTTCCCCTCCGTGTTCTGTTGCAGCAGCACAAAATAGCTGTCACGTGATTCCTTGCATAAAACAACAGCTACTCAAATATTACTTTGTTACAGCGCCCATGTTATTATGTCCAATCAAAGGCATTTAAATGTTCTCACAATCTGTATTTTCAATTTCCAAACTTGGAAGTGGACGTTTACGAGGAGGCATGAAGGCAGCATTTGGCCAGCTAAAATCAGTGTAATGTTTGTGTATCTATCTTTCTTCCATCATCATGGGATACAGGTATGTATTCCATATACCCATTGTTCATACTCTTTATACTGTTCATACGGTTATTTATCTGTCATCTCTATAGTTATATTATCTATTTTTATATAGTTACTTATCTGACACATTTAGATTACCTTCAGTTTATTATACTTAAACACTTAGCATGTTCATACCCCTCTGTTCATACTGTTAAGACTGTATTATACTATAATTTAGCGCATTCAAACTGTCCTTATAGTTATTCCACTTAGACAGTACTTTACACTGCACTGCACTTTTACTGCTTCTTTTGCACCTCTGGTTAGATGCTAAACTGTATTTTGTTGTATATTATTTATTACTTGTACTTGTGCAATGACAGTAAAGTTGAATCTAATCCAATATAATCTAATACATGTAAAGTCCACACAATCCAAGTCTACCTGCATATAGTTGTTCACTTTGTTGTTGTCTGATTCACATTCCTTGACCTTCCAAGGGGAGGGCCTGTTGCCCCCTCCTGTTGCCCCTCACTGACCCTCCCATACCTTCCCAGATGTGCTTCTTCTTTAAATTCACTCTTGAAGTCCGGAACAGCTTTGGTCCTGTAAATTGTCAATGCCTACCAAGTCTTAGTGAAAAGTGTGCCACATGTGGAGTCAGGTATAACGACAAACAAATTTCCTACCTGTAATTTTCACTTGATTTCCATTCAAAGCCAGAAAAAAATGATACCTGAGTTTTCCAGTTATGACACTCAACATGGTGGAAAAAAATCAAGTTTTGTGTCAGTCAGCAGTGGGAAACACATAGACACATGCGCCGTTATATTTTGCTAGAATAACCATCATAACTAATATTTGTTTTTGTATTTGTTTGTTAAATCAGCTTGTTAAGCTGCAGGACGTCCATGTTTGTTTATCATTGTTTCTTCAGGGTGTAATTTTCCGACAGTGAATGAATGCAACACTGTTCAGAAGCCAACTTGGAAATCAAGGATGCGTACCTTTCCATCAGAAATCAATAAATTATAGTGATCAAACATATCAAGAATAAAATAGCAACACAAGAGCAAGTTCTTTGTTGCATGCAAAATGCATATTGATGAGAAAGAGTAGGAATTTACACTTTGATATTTACTTAGTGTGATTAGGTCCAACCTCAGAGCTTTTGTCTGACAGGGGGCAAAAAGTGTTGATATCAACACAATACTGACTCATTTGTGCAATCCTCTCCTTTTCTAGAAAATACCCTGAGCAAGTGGACGGGGCAGATTTGGAAAACAAAACACCTTTGAGATCTGGATGTAATTATGCAAGACGCAGCCCGCTACCTGCTGTGTGGGAGGAAGTCAGGGAGAGAGAGAAATCAAATGACTTCCCCTCAGTTAGACAACCAGTTCGCAGACAGGCACACTTTTTCCATTCCACAGCTAAATTATGCCTCAGAGGTTTGTACATCTAAGCATTTTTTCCTTGTGCTACATTTGTGTGGAGAGCTTCAACCTGGGCTAATGAATTGAAACTGTGCCATGACTTTTCTAGCACACAGATATCTTACTAACATACCCATGTGTCTCATGATGTCTCTTGTTGCTCTGCCAAAATGGAATATAACACCAGTTTACGTTACTGTTTTGAAACAAAGTGACCCTTAATATGGTAAGAGTACTTTGCACATTTAAATGTCAGATGGACTTTATGCATGGATAATGCACATCCTTGGCTATAACAATGTCTGTATGTCAATTGTCTACGAGTCTTTAAGTACAAGCTGAGAAGTGTGTAGCCAACAAGCTCCATTCTTTATAACCACATTATGTCAAATATATTAAGACTCAAACTTTGCTTTATGCTTGGATACCATTCAAAACTGTTGGGGCGGTTGCTCTGAACACATGGAAGTCAGCAGTTTTAGGAAGGCAGAACAGGTCCTTTGAGGGAGGAATAGGTTTGCAGTGTCTTTGATTGTTCCAATTGTAAATCTGGTGTATCTGCTCTTTCACTTCAACGACAACAGAATGCGCTCCGGGGACGGCGAGAACTGAAACCTGCTGAAACTCATCAGAGCAAAAAACGACTTTCTCCTCTCAAAGAAAGTTTATTATGAAAGCTCAGCTGTCCCCATTGCAGTGAAGAGCTATAAAAAGATGATGGCACGGCACGGTGCAATAATGAAAGAGTCATGTTGGGGGTATAAAGGTTTATTTACCGCTGTTGATGACAATGCATCTAAGGCAAAAAAAAATGTAATTTTCCTCTCATACATCCATATAAGACATAAGCTGACTTTGTTACAGGATGCAGCTTTGACAGAGCAAGGAGGCTCAAGTTTCATTCAGTGCAACGACTTTAGAATGTGACCGTCATGGATTGCTGTGCCAAAGTACATCTGCAACTTGAGAAAGCTTTTCAAAAGGAGATTTTTAAAGCAAATACTTCTGCCAATATCAGGTCAATATATTCCATAAGTATTTCATAGGTGATAAATAGCTATTTTATGTGGGGCAATGTTGATGTATGTGAGAAACTATGCTTGCTGACTTGTGACCATGTTTTTGGCGAGCTCCAGCAGCACAGGATATCTGAGCGTTCTGTTCCTCCAAGACTCTGGAATTCCTTGCAGACCAGTCTGAAAAGACATCAAGATGACAGTTGAAGGCATCCAAGAAACACTAAGCTTTCCCCATATCTGAGCACATGGTCAAACTCATCAAGAAGGCCTTAACATTAGCCAATAATGGTTATTCAATTACCATTGTCTCTGCTAGATACACTAAATTGACCTCTATTAAGTATCAGTATACAATTTGAATCTTGACCTCCCTGACTAGTTGAGTGCAAGATGAATGTAGGAGTACTATCAGTCACATGTAAGGGGCTTTCAGGTGATGTAATACACCCTCTGGTAGCCATATTGGAGGTCCTCAACTCTTTGTAACAACTGAGAATGACCAGTTCTATTTCCATTCTCTCAGCCTCCAAAGTTCTTACATTTGTCCCAATGAGGTTGACATAATCGGTATTTTTTTTTTTTTTTTTTTACTGTGAACTGATCATTTTATCACTGATACATTTGGTTAATTGATGTCAACTTGCTAGCTGGGTTAGCTAGGGTTAACAAACCTAACCCTAGCTAACCCAAACCCTATATATTTTTTTTTCAGGATCATGTAGCTCTCTCTTCTCAAGCTACAAATATGTTTTGGAATAGAAACTGAAACTAAAGACAAGACAGTTTATTGTGTCACTTTAACCTACAGCTGGAAACAAATCTTTTAAAGGTACTCTATGCAAAATTTCCAAGCCTTGGTTTAAGTGAAAACCTTTAGAATCAACTGACAAAAATGTGAAATAAGCAATTTATCAGTGATTTGGGCCGATGATGAGAACCATGCAGACTCAATGAGAAACCATGCTTATTTCAGTTTTTTGGTTAGTTTAGTCTAAAGAAAAAAAAAAAACCACTCCACTCCTGTAATACTCTTTACTCTTCAGTTCAGACTGTCAGTCTGTTATGGAAACCTATTTCCCACTCCTATTGAATTACTCCATTAAAAATCAATTACAAAAACATCAGTCACAAAGTATGGTTTTCACCATACTCCCTACATTACCTGTGCCCCGAAACAGGCTCCCATGAAGGAGGCTCGGCTGGCGGTGCATCCCCCACAGCGCATGGTGTCCCTGACTGCCTCGTCCAAGCGGCTCAGTGTCAGGACGCCATGAAGCGCTCCTTGGAACGCACCAGGCAAAGCTGCACACAAACCCATATTAAATATTAAAGCAACAGATTGAGTTATAATCACTGAGTAGAATGAGAAGCCTGTAAAGAATGAATCTTATCAGGGATGAGATGATTAGGGGTCAAAAGATGTGGGTTTTAAGGTCAGTATGAAAACCAGTGCTGATATTTGCCAAATTTTATGTCTAAAGATTTTGAGGATTTAAGTGTCTTGTGTGTTCTCCAGAATCCAATCAAAATGTTACATAAATTCAATTCAGGTTAAGAGTTCTTATGGACAACCAGTGTAATATTGATCAGTTCGTAAATAAATGTAGAATTGATAAACTGAATAATATCTGTTATTTCAGACAGTTGACGACATTAATACAAAACTAATACAAATTCCATACAACACTGTGTACCACTTGCCTCCCAAATGCAAAATATTCAATATGGGGAAAAAATACATTGGAGTTCACCATTCTATCTGCAATATTTAAAAGATCCAGATTGTGGTGTTTTGTCAGCAATTGACTTAGGCTTGTGATAAAGGGCTAAATAAAGAAACTTCACATGGCAAGATATGATATTAGCTCACCCACTATCCTTTAAAAAGCACCATTTTACATTTATATAGGGATATAAAATTTTGTGAGACTTGGTGCCAGTTCAAATGAAGGATATCACATTTTAGAACAGAGCTCTACACGTGTAATTTAAGCTTTCACTCTTGTAAATGCTGAGACACTTAACTCAGCAGGAAGAGGAAAAATAAAATGTAAGGAGAAGGGAGGCCATTAGTTGGAAGATCAAAGGCAAGAGCACCTTCTAAGGGATATACTGAGAGGAAGGGCGGGTAAGCCGTGCCAAGTCAACAGACCTGGATCCCACTGCTACCTACCTACCGGCTTACCTCATGTGTTTGTGAACACAGCAGGTATGAGCTGTTGGGAAGTCTTGGCTAGGTTGTCCTTCACCTGGTGGATATGAGCTTCAGCAGAGAAATGGAAAGACATTTAAAATACAGTTGAATGTTAAAACACTGGAGTTACCTAAGGAAATAACAGGCATGGTATCTTTCATCTTTGTTGTAATGACTCACATTTGGATTCTGAAAGGAGCTGCTGTGGACTTGCTTTTGATAATCTTAATGGTACAGCATGTAGCATTTTGTGTGTCTCAAAATTCAGACCATATTTCCCATCAACCCTGTTGGTTCCTATTAGAAAGAGGATTTTGTTACTACTTCCCCCCCTCCCTGTCTGTGGTGTTGCTCTTTTTGTTTTGAAGAACAAGGAGTTTCACAGTTTGTAGTCCTATAACCCAGACGTGAGTTACCATTTTTGAGTTGTAGCTTACTTCGCAAAATTTCCATGTTTTGTTCCCGTAGAGTTTTTAAAGATAAGCTGTAAAGATTTGAAGATTCAATGATAAGTCTAAAAGAGTTTGTTGTACTCTACAACATAAAATACACCCGTTAACATCTCAACCACAATTTTTTAAACTGGTATGTGCTTTAAAAAAGTTGCTAACAAGTCGCTGTGCTGCAACTATATATATAAGCTGTCAACATAATTGTGTCAAGCACAATAAATCACATTTTTGCTCTGCTGCTCCATGTGCTCTACTCCATAGCTGTATCTCATGTTTGTTCACACTTCTATCAAACTTTTCCAATGCATGTTTATGAATTTTTAGTATTTGACAAAAATAAAAAAGTAGCAAGCTAGCTACATAAAGTAACTAGCTAGCGACGAGAACAGTGCAGAAGTAGTAGGGTTGCCCGCCATCCTGTAAAATATGGAATCATTCCATAATTGGGAGGTTAAAAAGACACTCCGTATTGAACTCACGTATTCTGTTCTGTATTTTGAGAGCCAATTCAGAGTACAGAAGGTAAAATAAGGAAAATTAAAAAGTTAAAATGGGTCAATTATGGGGGAATTGTGTGAATTGTGCTCCGTTTCACCTCAGCCTGTCTGTGTCACCAGGGGCATGTTCAATCTGAAAACGGTGTGCCACGTTTTGCTATGGTTTCCGTGTTGAACAATATCTTTCCTGGGACAGTGTGCAAAGGGCTTTGAGGTACATTTTCTCTCATTTGGTGGGTGTGTCAGAGGTGTTACCCAATCAGCTGTGACTCGTATATAAACTCCACCGTGCAGCCTATTATAAAGGCTGTCATAGGTGCAACACTTGCCTAGCACAACAGGGTGTTTAACGTGACATCGTTTCCTTCCGTTTAAATAAACTTTTTGCTACTTGTTGTCGGGGCTGAACGTGACCCAGCGAGTTTTACAAAGCACTCTGGAGAACAAGCAACTGCTCTTTGCTGCAAGGGATCAAAGAAAATACAAATGGAAAAACTAGACCTTGATCTAGTTCAGAGTTACTGACCATTAATCTTTTGAGGTGTCCTGGTGAACCGGTGAACCTGTCCTGTCATGTGGCCTGTTATGACTGCCGCTGGCCATGGTGCTGAAATGTCCGCTATTGACTAACAAGACTAGGAGGAGCTACACGAGAAGAATTTCCCCTGAATTCAATTACTCATGAGGAATGCATCATTATCCAATCACCTGTGTACCTGCCTTGTATATAACGTTTGTTCTGTCATTTCAGTCTTGCCTTGGGCGTCCACGCCACAGACCGAGCTCCTCGTTCAAGATTTCTCTGTTCAAGTGAACGTCTTATTAATCAATAGCCTCGTGTTTTTTTGTTTTTGTTTTCCACTGTCATTTGTTCTCGGCAGTTAGTGATAGGCAAGTTTATCAAGTGTTTATTTTCATGCTGTCAACCTTCACGACAGTTACGTCAGATATTATAGGTTTATTGATTTTGTAGATTAGTGTTTATTTTGTGCAGCACAAACTGGATTTATGTCTTCTTGCCAGCTGTACCTGATTAATACTGTGAGAAGTAAAAACTCCAGAATTGTAGTTCGTTCTAGCATAACATTAGCTTTTTATCCAAATTAATTGCATGTGTTGTTCAAAAGTCGAAATGGTTTGTTTTTAGAAGTTATTGTGGTGAGCAAAATGTGTAAAACTTTGTTTGTGACAGCTTATTTTCTTCAATTTTTGAAAATCATATGGAAAAAATCCAATGGAAATCTGCTGTGGGAACCCATCGAGTAACTTCCAGGCTGGCCAACAAAAATACATGAGGTACGTACAAAGTGAAATAATTTCTGTTTTGCACTTTCATGTGTGTTTTCTTGGTTGACATTCATGTTTCAAAATGAATGTGGCCATGACATACTGATGTTAAAATGCTACATATGGCACCTTTAAACACACAGTCAAGTGAAGCCTTACCAATGACAGCCTTGTCAAGCTCCTGAGGGTTCTGCCGCTTGGGGTCATTCAGCTGAGCCAGCACTGCATTCAAAGCATTGGGATCAGGACCATTCAGAATGAAATGCTCCACAAACCTGAAGTCGGACATGCAGTAACACACACACACAACACACACATGGGTTGTCACAATTTGAATGTATACCCTAGCAGGACTGTCTGTTGTGTCCTGTTGAGAATTTTTCAAGGATGATAAAGTTAGGGCTTTGTTGTGCATGATTCATTCACTTCACGTTCATTCATTTTTTAACTCAAGTGAAAGTTCATTTTTAAAATGTACATTTACTTCATTATTCTGTAATAGCATTGCTGATTGTTTGGCACCGAGTGCGGCTTTTGAATACTTTTTCCTCCTTAACAAGTTACTGGTGTCAATGCTGTACAGATATTTAGTTTACATTTATGTCTGTTTTGTTCCTTTAATTTTGTGGTAACTGTTATCATCATTATTATCATTCTTACAATATCACACAGTACCTTGCTGCAGCCAGTGTCACAGCCACACACATGTCATTGTTCTGGGTCACCCGTATGGCTTTCTCCACTTTCTCTAGCATCTCAGGTCGTCCAGCATACATGGCCACTACTGGAGCCAGCTTAGTGATGCCATCTATCTGACAGTCCACATCACAGCCTCAAGCACAGACACACACAGAGCAATAAGCCTGGACACATCAACTTGTGCATGTATGCTTTAACTATATACCCTGTCTATGTGTGAGCCCTACCAGTTTCTGCTTTGCCGGCATCCACATTTCTTATGAAAGCTTTGAGGCTGGCATGCCTCCATGGGCCGTCAATGGGGAGCACAGCTTTGGGACCTGGTGAATTAAAACAGCAGCAGTTTTAGGGTGTTTGTAAAGTGAAAGGGTTATGCCTTGATTTGGCAGCTTCTGTCTTCCTTCTTCAGTACAGGTGAATACAGGCCTCCTGTGCTCATTGATTCCGAAAACAAATTAAATACTACACAATTGCAACTGAGCTACATTTAAAGGGACAATTTACAAGGCCTTGTTTTTCTGTATATTATTGATGTCTATTATACGTTTCCCAGAGTATTTCGCAGAGATCAGTTGTCAATCAAACAGTGTGGGCAGTACTGTGAGGCCATTTTCCCTGGATTTGAGTCTCTGCAGGTGGCGCTCTTCTCGTTGTCTGCTCAGCCTATTCAACCTATGGCTATTCCTGCTTATGCTAACTAAACTGTTGAACCACACAATCCAGAAATGTCCAAAATGTGCACCAAATATCCAAAAGACTGGCTGGACAACACTACGGAAGAGGGAAGTCTGACTGTATGTTGTGTTTTTATGGACAGGGAATTCCCCATGAGAGGGACTGGAAAATATTATGCACAGTGTTATCAGAAAGCAACAGAGGCACCCATATCCTTTTTGGCTGGGTTAATGATTGGCTCTGTTGGATGCCAGAATATTCACTTGTTATTGGGTGAGGTTAGCAGTTAAAAAACGATAGGGAAGAAAAAGAGCTGATGGTCTACTGTACCTCCTTGCTTTCGGTAAGGATCGTTGACAGGCAGATCGTATACAGTTCCCGGGCCAAAGTACTTGTAGGTACGTTTGGTCAAGTCCTCCACATTGACATCTGTCGAGACAGAGAAAAAATAAAAGCAAGTCCCATTGAAGTTGTATCTCCAGTATGCAATAGCATGCAACTTTTTCTTGTTTATTCCTCATTCTGTGACTCACTTCTGTTTTATTATTTGTTCACCATTACACACAGCCATGCTGGATAGCATCATCAACATATACTAAAAGGGTTACTAGAACCTTTAATGGAATACTAACTAACTAACTAATGATATTTTGGGCAGAAAATTTTTTCCGACTTGTCCTAACTGACACAAGACGTTCGATATCATTTTCACCTCATCACGTACGCTGGTTCACTTCCTATGGTTAGCATTTCATGTTAGTTTAGCTAACCATAGGAACTGAATCAGAGGACGTACAGGTGTGAAAATGGTATCCAGCATCTTGTCTCACTCTGGGTAAGTCAGAAAAAGGGTATTTTGCCCAAAATGTTGGAGTATTCCTTTTAAGGTGCCATGTGTAAATGGCTATTTCTTGATAGCGCAAAACTGGAAGAGGCACTGCTCTTCCAGCACAAACAGCGCTAAAGCTTTCAGTGTTTCTCGATTTAACACATTGTGAGAAAAGTGAAAAGCTGATGGAATAATCACTGCCAACATGTTTATCCTCTTCAATAAAGCCAAACAGAAAACCTTTGACTGGAAAAACAAAGATTCTCTTACGACAGGAGGAAACAGGTTTTATGGAAAATGTGGTCCCTACTTTGAGAAGCAGTTGCACTAACAGGACCACTGGAGTGAGACAAAGATTATCTGATGTCTCCAGGATGGTTTTGTTTGGTTATTATACCAGGGTATCACAATTAAAATGTTAATGATATATTATATTGAGCTGACACTGAGCTGGCGTGAGAAGTTGACATATCACAGGGAGTTGCTGCATGTTTGGTTTACAACTCTCAGTACCTCCACACTGACTCAGTGATTCCAGCAAGACAAATGCCTGGTCTCCATAGCAGGTCTGCTCCCCCGTTGTCCTGCGGTAGAAAGGATTCGCTGACTGGGGACGAAACTCCGGAGAGGGCTCCACATCAGAGAGAACTTCTTTCAGCTTGTCTGGGTTGTACATCCAGTGCATGGGCTGGGCTGCATATGTGGATAACACACACACACACACACACACACACACACACAGTGAAAAAAGAGCAAATTCTTGAAATTGATCAGTATTCCTTTAAACAGTATAGCAATTATCAAAGGAATTAACTGCCACTTGATTCCAAAGTAATCAGCACACAGTAATACATTAATTGACTGTGGAATTGGATGTACTACGTGGGTGTTTGTATGAGGGATAGATGTGTTTCTGCTATGTCTCCCTGCTTGTGAGCACACTGAGACAGCCACTGAATCTTGAAACTGAGGGTTAATAGAATATAAAGCAATAATAACACATGCCATTAATATTTGGGATTGCTCCATTTAGTATGCATTACCTTGTATAAGAATTGTGCATGATAATAAAAACACACAAGCCTTTATCACAACAAAATGATCACAGTTTTTGTTTGTATTCCTCATGTAGAACCAGTACTTTGATAAGCTTCCACATGAAGTCAACATCTTACACGCCTCTACGCTTTATCAGTGTGTGTGCAGATGCCCCTTACTGATTGAGTAACTGATAACGATTCTGTGCACGAGTGAAAAACTGTGACAGCTAGCTGGTTTTCATGTTGCGTAACACCCATATCCATAGTCATTAGGTCTCCGTGATCCAATCCAGAAAGGAAGCACGGTGATAAATGTAGTACCACAGTTGCTCCACTTCTGCCTTCATTCAATATTTATGTCATTTATGGGCAGGAATTTATTCACTATCTAATTATTTGCTGAACTCATTATAGAGCACAATTACTAACATTATGTAACCACTAAATATTAGCAGTTACATGTATTTTGAGACTGTAAATGATTTTGCATGTACATATGCAGTATTTCTATCAACTGTGACACCAAATTTACATTTATTTTGCTCCATAATACAATCAGTATAAAACAAATATAAATCCATATAGCTCATCTACTGGTAGGCACATCAAAGCATGTTTTTCACTCAATTTCAATCACCCAGGTATAGACTTTTACTCCTGTATGGGCATTTAAATGAACTGAAACCATTATTAGAACTCCCCATGAAATCTATCTTACAGCTAGATGTATCTGTTGTTTTCAATGGGGACTGCTAACAAGCATTCTCTTAAGGACAAATGGTGCAGAAGCCATATTTCTGCAACATAGCAAATAAATAGAGATTGGCAGACTAAATTTGAAAGGACATAGTAAGAACAACTCAACCATGATTTATGATCTAAAAATAGATATGCAGGAGCTGCCAGACAATGATGCTGCATTTGTAATATTTTTTCATAAAAGACAGGTTAAAATAAAAGTGTACACGGCATGAAGTACTGGAGCCCTCCAGATGTAAATAGTATGTTGTAACAGAGGTGGATATGGGAAGTGAAGGAAGCAGATGTGTGATCTGTATTATGGATTATGCAGCTGTAATTGACACACCTCAGCCCGGCGCTGGTATCACACAGCGGTTTATCTTACCTGCTGCGTCTGCGACTGCTGCACCAATAATGGCCCCAATGGCTCTGTCTGCCACACTCAAAGCCATCTGCTTTCAGTGCACAGAGGAACAGTGTTACTGGCTGGAACATGGAAAGGTTTTCATCCCAACTGAAATTAATGTCTCAATATTTGAAAACAACATCTGTGCAAATGGTATTTATAGAAAAAGGATCTCATATAGTCAATATGGTACTCTCCCATATCTCCTTAAATACTTACCCTGATGAGTTTTGCTTGCTTGTTTAATTTTATGAAATTTATCACATTCAGTATAAGAGGTCACTAAATGCTGGATATCACATTTTGGTATCAAGCTCATCTTATTGTATTTTTCCACTTTCCCCCTTTTTTATGCATGAGTACAGCATGTGTTTGATGATGTTGCATGTGCTAAAATAGAAAGTCAAATTTAGATAGTTTAAGTGTTTTAGACACCCTAAAAGAGAACAGACATTACAGAATATCTTGCAAAATATTGTATGCTTGGAATATAAATGTGTGTATCAGGTCATTTTACCTTTGGAAGAGTACTTCATTACAGAGTGTTTAATTCTATTTTAAATCAATAGTGTGGCTAAAATGTGTTCTTACCGTAGTGCCCCTTCGTCACCTTTTAACGTTCCACACAGTGTTGTTGTAGCAACTTGACTGACACTGTCAGTTAAGTGACATGGGGAGGGAACATACACCATCTGCTCAGACCACTGATAAGCATACTCCAATGATGAACCACCACAACAGACATAAGGGCAGTGTGTGCTACATTTGAAAACTTTCACTAAAAGTGAATAATTTGGAACTATTATACAGGATGTGTTGAATACTTCCTGCCTTGTCATTCCCTCTTTGCACCAAGAATTCAAAGACTTTCCTGTAAACTGCAAATCTCAAATTCCACAGCACACTTGTGCAGCCATCAGTGTTATGCAAGTGTCAGTTGTATAAGTGTGTTGTTTGAGTGCTACAGTCGAAGCAGGAAGGAAAGAAAAAATACATAAGATTAATATCAATGAAACATTTTCTATATGTAAATCAAATTCAAATACAATTTAGAGAACTGTATCAAGGGAAATTAAAGTGCAATGCATGCCATGGTGTGCAACACAAAGCCTAATTAACTAAATGATAGCTTAAAGATCTTAATAGCTTTTTTGCTAGAAGAGCAGGATATTGACTCTAAATAAAATTCATTTACAAAATAGTAAATTAAGGCTTTTTCTTGCTTAATTTAGATTTGTGAATGTCATGTTTACCCAAATAACCAAATTAATAAAGAAAAAAACGAAAAACAAACAAACAAAAAAACAGATTGGAGTCTTCTTTTTGGTATACTGTAAACCCAAGAATCACATTCTCAAATTTTTAAAAGGACATTACACTGAAAATGTTACTGTACCTGCAGTAGTGTCAGACTTAAATTGTTTCAATAACATTTTGCTACGATAACATCTGTGAACCAATTGGCATGACTCCTCTTTAACTTTATTAATAAAATATTTCTGGGGAAGCAACCAAACTTTTTCCAGTCAATCCTATCCACATGCCTGATCCAGTGATATATAATGTATTTTCTTGATATGACTCAACCCAATGCAGCGCCAATTAAACATCAACATAATAGGCCTCAGAAGTCATGTAGTCATTTGTCTGATTTGTTAGGATTTTCAACACTTCTGGATTAAAAAAACAGATCATTTGTGAGAGAAAGGCCTGGGGTTTTCCTAATTTCTTCAAAATAATTTAGCATTTGGACATTGTTTGTATCAGTATTTGTCTGTACTTGTTTCACATTTGTTATAATATTAACACAATCAGTGTAGTTTTAAAAAAGTAAATGCTAATGGGATGAGTAGCTAGCCACCCATTAAGTCACACATAAGCAGAGTTGTAATTCTCCTCATTGTTGTCTTGAACAAAGATAACAGATTGACCAAAGAAATGTGGTAACTAACAACCAGGTTTTTTATGGCTCAGCGGCGAGCTAGAATGATTCTTTTCTAAATTTATCAAACAAAGCTAATCACAAAACAACTAGCTAATGTGCACTGCAGTGTTAGCTTTTTGTTACGTGTAGATAAAATCGTCCACATTTTAAATGCCAGCTTAAATCACAGACTGTGACAGGGACGATTATGTGAAAATATTTTCCCCATAGAGAAAATGTGTTTGATCTGGAATTTAATATTTGGGTAAAGGTTTGTAGTCAACGTGTCTGACTTCTGAGGCCTATATGAACACACCGCCATCAACACAGTGCCAGTGTAATACCAGCACTATATCAACACAATGCCAATGCCAACATACTACTAGTGCAACACCAACGCAGCATCTGAACTGCACTGCAATGCCAATGCCAACACAATATCATCACAATGCCAGTGCAACAGTTATGCAACAGTAGCTCATCATCAATGTTAACTAGTGTTAACATCACCTCATATTCAAATCATATTACTGCACCAATGTAGGGCAGAGAGCTTATGTTTCAAATAACTTTCAAAGACATTCTTAGTCAACTGATCTCTTCGTTTTTTGTTTTGTATTTCTCTCTCTCTGTTTGAATGTAGACTTTCCACTCCGCTGCCTCCATCCTCACCGTCACCCAGCTGATCCCCTTCGGTGTTCCCATACTGATGAAAGCCTGGAAAGTCTGGCCAGACTCCACTTATCCCTGGCCTCTCATGGGTATCCCAGGCCATTGATTTCTGTGCCCGCCTCTTCAACCAGCAAAATAGAGTGCTAAGGTTAGGGTCGTACCACTCACACAATCAATACTAGTTAGAAAACAATGAACCGAAGCTGCAACAGCATCGCTCAGCATTACCGTTTGGGTCATGGTGAGTCATCTTGTAGCTGTGGATGCCGTTCAGGGATGAAAAATGTGTTTACTTACTCTAAGTGTGAAAAAATTACTACGGATAGAAGGAGTACCAAAATATCCCATCCAAGTAGTACCACATCTATAAAACAAAAGACAAAACATGTATAT
>OMLF01012875.1:57895-71032 GCA_900302615.1 Holocentrus rufus | reverse complement strand
GCCCAGTATATTCGTATTTACCCACAAGTCTGCAGGAGGCACTGCACCCTGCGCATGGAGCTGCTCGGATGTGAGCTAACAGGTGGGTCAGCTGGGCGAATTTGGATTGTGCTTTTTGTTGTACTGATTATGCAAAAACAAAATATTTATAATATACCAAACTCGCCGTGTTGCAATTACACTGTATTGTGCCCGAGGTTAGAAGAAACGCCTTTTTGATTTGCTCTGTTCCGTTGGCTCCAGGCTGCTCTGAGCCAATGGGAATGAAGTCAGGCCACATCCAGGACTACCAGGTCACAGCCTCCAGCATTTTCAGGACGCTCAACATGGACATGTTCACTTGGGAGCCCGGCAAGGCCCGGCTGGACAAGCAGGGCAAGGTCAACGCCTGGACAGCTGGACACAGTGACCAGTCGCAGTGGCTACAGGTAGGAGGTTATCTGTGGGCAAATGGGGGATAAGAAAGAGGAAAAACAGTAGATAGAGAGCCAGTTTCATACAAATAGCTGGGCTATTTTTAGGGCTATCTCTCAGCCCCTCATCATAGTAATTGATGGTATATACTTGGTAATGCATTTCTCCGAGTATTATATGGGAAAAACATAATGGATGTGCATGTTGTTGTCAGTGAATGCAATAATTGCTTGAAAACTTTACCTCTCCGAGCCCTTCTTTTAGCGCCATTGTTCAACCAAATCAGTCGCTAATAGGCAGTCACTTCTTTCATCATAGCAGCCCCTTCAAACCAACTCCCACACTGCCTCGACTGTTGGATGTGCTCAGCCCTGTTATCTCTGGCTATAGCTCAGGCTTTCTATCTCCGTGAGACAAGTCACCAATCCATTTGTTTTCATTACAGTAACTGATGGCTGAAAATGTCTCCTGAAAGGGACACGATACATCTCAAGTGAACGTTCGCAAGTTCAGCTTTGTCTGGGCCGCCTGTCTGCGCGGCCGGCATGATTTGATCGCGAGCGCGTGCGAGATTGATGGGGGACAATGGAGGTTAAGATACCTTTCAATCAGGCTCAATCACGCCAATCATGCCTTCAGATATGCCCCCACATATTGATTTTTTTATTCCTCCTAAGATAAAACTTATCGCTGTGCTTCTCGAGTGAGAAATAAGTACTTACGTCAAGCTGTAAAACAGATAGCGAAGAGGGATCCGTGATGTGGATGATCTTCTCAAGGGAGGCAAAGATGGGAGTGAATTTGTTGCTTTCTTGGCCTTTCTCCTGCACTCTATCCCCACATGGCGCTTTCCTAGCAGTGACACATTTAGCACTCTGCAGTCACACCGGCTTGTCTGGCCATTATTAGATTGGTCGGGTCTCGACTCAGATATGTTTTTTATTACGCTGAAAGCCTTTTGCCGAGGATGAGGGTATGCAGGGCTGTGTGTTGGAGGAGACAGGTACTTAAGCAAGCCCCATCCACGCCATGGAGCTCAGCTAAGCAAAATTGATTGCTGTGGGTAGAGCAAAACTCGTGGTCTCATATTACGCGCTGCGCCGGCAGGAGAGGGGAAATGCTATACAGACGCTGTGAGAAAATCAATGGCTTCCACCGCCAAGGCCCTCCTCTGTACACACAGGCTCTGTCTGCTGTTTGAAAAGTGGACAACTTGACTCGCGCAGAGTGCTCTGCCGCTCTCGGTCTCTGCAGTTGTTGTAACTGACCCGTGTTTTAATGTGTGGCGATTGTATTATACGCATTTGTTAAACCCCCACAGCCGGTGTCTTCATCACGCCGGTTGCCATGGCAAATAATTGATTCCCAGTGACATTACTGAATGACTTTAAACCTGACAGATTAATGGAATTAATCACACTTAATGACAAATTAAGTATTCCAATTAATCAAGGCAACCTCTGCACTGTGCAGAGAAGCAGGGGAAACACTTTACGGACTCCAAATATCTCACTGAATTTGCATGGAGGACACCCAATCTCATTTGGACTAAAAAACAGTACAGTTATTACAGGTAGTAAAAACACTTCTGATGCACACATGTAAACATTAAAACAAACCCTACTCTGACAATATTGGACTATGTTTTTATTACTTGGCTTTTTAAATTGTGTTAATCCTGTTCTTTTCCCTTGTTAAAATGTGATTAGCAGCTTTGTATTCAAGACAGAGCGCTGAGGCACGAACACAAAACAAAAATAAACAAAAAAAAAAATGTTGGGCACACAGAAATGTAGCTGCTACCAATAGTCTGTTCACACAACAGCAAATGTGTGAGTGAGTGAGTGATTGAGTGAGTGTTCATCTCATAATATGGTTCAATACCAATGATGATACAGCAGTGACACAGTATAACTAAAACTTCAATGACAAGTATGGCTGCAGGATTGTATTTCTTAGCATCAAATCTTTCTTGCAGTGGTACTGCCTTGAATGTAAACAATTTAAAAATGCTGTCAGTAATAATGGAGCTGGTGAAATAGTGCAGGAAAAGCCACACCGTTTGGGATTACTACGCCAAAATGAAGTGTAGCTAATACTCTGATTCATTTTTACGCCCCAAGATATGTATTGTCACATTTCTTGCATTGCGATATATTGAATTTTGATAAATTGTTCCATCCCCAGCACCAATACATAAATACTGTACTTTTTCTTCTACTCCTAAATACATATAACTAAATACATATACTCCTAAATACATATAGATGGTCTTTTACAAAGGCTTGAAATGCTGTTGCTCATTCACAACATGCTACATTGAACATGCCTGCCTGACACTTTTTAATGCTTTCCATTATTTGAGATTATGAACTAAATTAGCTCATTTTGCTCCATTCTATGATGTAATGCCCATCAAAGCAATAAACACCATAAACTTTAAGCAAAAAGGAATGATTTCATAAACAAGTTGAGTGTATAGTTTCCACCGAGACTAAATTCTTCATAATTGACATTTTGTGTAGACGAAACAATGTAAAAGCCATTGAAAACACCAAACACTGGACCTTCTTGGGCACTACCCAAGCTAAACCTATTCTTGCCTGCCGGGAGATAAAATTACACAGAGGGAGATTGAACCAGAATCTTTCAAGATGTTTTCAAGAGAGAAGCTGAAGCTGTCAGACTGAGCTGCCAAGTGTTCCAGCTGGCATAAGCTGATTAGTTAATTATGCACATTAACATGTCCACATAGCAAAGGGAAATTGCCAGAGAGACGGTAGCTACTTTTCAATTTCACAATGTCCCTCGTAATGCACAGAACACAAACACTGCGAAATGTCTGGCAAGTGCTGCTCCAGGACTGTTGAGACTTTTGTGGTTGATTATGGTAAACACTCCTCAGACAATGAAAGAAACAAGGGTGGAAGGGAGCGCTTTAAATTGTGCCTCTTCATCTCGTATTTCTTAATTGTACTGCAGTCTCCCAACTCCTCGGGAGAGAGTCACGTTCCTGAATTAAGATGTTGCATTCAACTGAATTTTAATTAGGAGATTTTATATAGTGTTGTGACTGTGAATATGTACATCTTTCTCAGTTTTGTTTTGTTTTTGTTTATTCTGTATGCTACGCTAAATGTTCTGCGCTGTATTCGTGCTCCCAAGGTATTCAAAGTAAGTAGGCAAAGCACCGCAATCATTGCAGTGATAAACTGTCTGGGCTATTTAGTTTAAAGCCTAAATCACAAACTGGAGCGCTGCAACAGAGAAGAGCGTCGGCCCCTAATTGAAATCATTTAGATTTGTCCTATTTGCACAAATCAAATTCTGAGGTTGGGAAAGTAAGTCTGGCTTTACACAATGCAACTTTCATGCAAATGGCTGCATGCTGCAAACAAAATGTACTGTTGCTATGCCACTCCAAAGTGAATAATCCAAATTATGATGCGAGTGAAATTCAAAATGCCTTCTAAACAGTAACAAGTGGCCACTCTGTCCAGAAAAGGCCAGACTTAACAATGTTTGATCTTTTGTGTCTCTCATGCCTTTTTGGTAAACTTTGGTATAAAGTGATCACAGACTGGGCCAGGCCAGGGTGGTAAACACGAGTGGGCTGTAGGCAGTTTACTGATATTGTGTCGCACGATTTCAACTTTTGAAGTTCATATTTGTCAGTAATTTCTTGGTGACATTTGGAGCTGCTGAAATCCAAAATTGCCCTGTTTGTTTTTATGCTGGAATTTACACAAGGCTCCAAAAGTCTGAGTCGTTAGTTCTCGTCATTTATCAAAAAGCTAGGACTTTTTTTTTTTTCAGTTTATACTTCTTATTCAGTAATACATTATTTAGAACTGATGCATATAAATAAATAGTTTCAGGTCTTTGAGTGTAACACTGAACATCTCACATGTTATATATATATTCACACATACGGTGTGTGAATATGTTCTTCACACACCATTTGGTATGGGTTCCACAAACTGTGGTACATATTTAATTTGAATCCTAACACATGTATGCTGCCAGTGAACTGTGAATTGTTTACTAAAACCAGATTTTAACTAAATGGTAACTAAACTAGAATGGTCCTGTGTGCTAGTGCTTTATCTTTCAAAAAGGAGGTCTCTTGAAAATTTCTAGATGTTGGTAACATCAGGAAAAGCTTAGGTGCAGTGTGGGACCAAATTGTTTACTTGACTGCTGAAAAAACACGCAGGTAATTGAAAGTTTTTATAGAGTAAAAGTCACACATACTGGTGAGATTTTTACAAACCAAGACAATTGCATCCAAACCAAACGTTGACCAGGCAAACCACAACATCTGAAGACCATTATGTAAATGCATTTATGAGACAAAACAGCATCTGCATCCAAGGTGGAAAGCCAACTGAATAAAGAACAAGGAGTTCCTAGGACCTTTTTTGACAACAAAACGAGTTGAAACTCAGCATACCAAATTTATATTGTTTAAGACTGGAAGAAAGCCTTGTATGCACATTAACATCTCAGCTTTATAGTCACGATTGGAGAGATTTCAAGTATGTAATGAGACGGCACTGCGAGAGGTTAACGGGACAGATCATAAACCTCCAGTCAAATGTGGTGGTAAAAATATTCGAGATGTTTTCTTATCCCAGAGTTGCAAAGAACCAACGACATATTGACCAAAGAGAAGCGCCACCCTGCTCTGTGAGGCATGTCACCCATTCCAGCTTAAAATTGTGTGGAAGAGGATTCATTTTCCAGCAGGACAATGACCCCAAACATGCATCAAAGCTTTGCCAGGCCTGTTTGAAGTTGGAGAGGGAGTGGGGATAATCCCAAACATTGTATGTGAACATAAGAAGATGTCAGTTTAATTGGCTACATAATGGAATTTGGTTTGCCTGACAAAGTATTGTTGTTAAAAATAAGTTGAAAAGAGAACACCTCATTGTAGCGTATCACGTGTCAGGAACAAATTACATCCACATCAGTAAACCAGGTTTAAGACTGTTGTGAGCTTACAAATCCCTGTGGCGGAGCAGCAGACATAAAATATGGTCCTTGGCGTCTCTTTTGGTTGGTGTCATCTTTTAGCTCTGTCCAGAAGATTAAACAAAACGCCAGCCCTCCAGCAGCGAGTGTGTATGAATAGTTTCCAGTGGTGCCTCGGCTATCGCTGTGTCTTACAAAAGAGAGCGTGTACTTATAAACTCGTATTACCATTTTGTTTTAGTTATTCCATGTTTTCATCTCATTTGTGATTGTTTAGCAGCTAATGAGTCCATACATATGCAAGCAGTTTTGCAATGGCTTTGTGGTTCACTAGTGGTTTTACACAGATGGCTCTAAATAGTATTATAATTGTTGCATATAGCTGCAATTCTGAAATGATTGGGATATGATTCATATGGACTTCAGCATTCAGTCTCAGTCTCATACGTACATACACAGAATTCTACTGTGTCTTACACAAGACCACAGCTCATATCCATATTGCTCATTATAAATTGCATCTTCACTACCGGCTGTCAAATTATCCGTTTTGTTTTGTTAAATGCTTTGAGAAACTTTTCAGACTCCTGGGGACATTTTTTTGAGCGCAACTCAGTGATTGTCAGTAAGACTTTTGTTTTGGAAATTCCACCCACGAAAACAGATTGTTTTTTTTTTTCACGGCTCTGTCACAGTTTACTGAAATATTACATGACACCTTGTGACATCTAATGAAATGTGACATGTTGATTGGATCATTGTTTGAAAATTGTGCCCCTCCGTGGCAACTGTTGTGAAGCTGTTGTTCAGGTGTCATGAGTGTGTTATTAGCCATCTCTAAAATGCTACCAAGCCATTATTTATTCTTTTTTTACTTTTATGTTCTTATTATTTCGTGGCTCTTTGATGGCTCTCAACTCAAGAGGCCAAAAGAAGTTTCTTGGCACTGTGGCGAACTGCTTAAAGAGTCTTTGAGTACTCTCGACTTTTCATTCCGTTTTTTCCTTTTTGAAATTGTTCTTCTTGAAAAGGCTGCAATCTTTTAATGCAGCAGCCCATTCCAGATGTTTCACCAGTAATTTGGCACATAGGACACATTTTTCTGTACATATGTTTCCTCTTTCCATAAATTTGATAAGAGGACACCGAGCAATGCACATAACTAAATCAGTACATTCCGTACAGATGTTATTTAGATCTGCAAATTGACTATAATGACAAGGTATACGGTCTTTACAGTGTATGCAAATAGCCACTTCATGTAGGAATGCATGGCTTTCTTTAGACTTGCTAATGAGAGCAAGATGCACATTATATCCCTCTCATTGTTAGTGATAGATAGATATTTGGAACAACTTTTCTCCGATCATTTTCTCATCCTTTCATGCTTTATGCTTATACATGTTTTAGTGCTGAAACTGTCAGTTGTAGGCGTTAACATTATGTGACTCCATTTATTCTCATTCATATACTCTTTATTTGTTGTATCTTATTGCTACATCATTTCCGCACATGGATCATTAAATCTAGCTCAAGGGTGTTTTGTTGCCATTTCTGATAGGAAATAAACTTCTACTGTGTAGTTACCAAAAGGCCTCCATTTTTTTATGAGGATAAATCGAATATCCATCCTCTTTATGACAAGGACATATCTAGCCCAGTAATCATCCATAACCTGAGAGCGTATTTGTCAGGCTACCTCAGTTTGAATACATCAGTGTATTTGTAACCTGCAAAATTTATTTGTAGCCTGCAAAGGTTATAAACAAGCTGTAAAAGTAATCCCACTCCCATGGTTCATTTGTCATCCTCTAGCCCCTTGGTTTTCACAGCCAATTATCTCCTTTACAGTGATAAATATGTGTGGTGTGTGGCTGTGGCACCCCGATAATCACCCCCTGCCTCTGTTGATGAGGAGTGAGGAAAATCTTGTGTGTGGAAACTTTAAGAGCGCTCGGTCCTGTGCAGCTGGCACACTGGTGCTATAATGTTAAATCCAGCATACTGCCTTGGTCACACGTCAGTGACCTGCCCGGCTAACATAGTAATGTCTTACTGGCCTTGACATGGCTTCTTTATTTGCTATTGACTCCTCTGACATGTTGCACTCAGGTAACATAAGTTGTGATGGATCAGGAGGCCGAAGTCTGCATGTTGTAATTGTCTAAAAAAACATTCTCAGATTATTTCAGAACATGGAAGGGAGATTTATGATTTCTATTTCATTTTTTTTACCTGGTATGTTTGTGCCAGTACAGTAGCTTCTATGAACAGAAAGATACAGACAAAGATGATGATGGCTATGATGGAGTGCTACAGTATTTAAACAAATTTTAAGTGCCTGCGGTGGAAGATGCTAAAGACCCGGCAGTAATTAACACAGTAAATTGTCCTTGCTCTACTTCAGTGCGCAGAGATTGTTGTGTACATTATCTTATCTTGCATTTCTCACAGAGCAGCATATTGATAATTTGATATGAAGATACCGGAATTAATTTTTATAAGTCATTTGTGCTTGTAGTTACTGCTAATAGAAAAGTAACAGTAACAGTAACAGTGAATGATTTATTTGAATAAATTGAGTATTTGAATTGTCAATTTTCTGCAGCTGAGTATAACACATCTGGCAACAATTCAGACAATGAGTTGTTTCTTATTTTACTTCAGCCCACACAGGTTGATATAATGGTGAACATTTTATTATGCAGATGTATGAAATCACTGCATTGAGAAAAAGCTAGCTAGTTACTCTGGAACAGCTTCATCTGAAAGGAAGAACTCAATATCTGCAGCTGTACTCATATCCTTATATTACCATATAACTTATAACCAAGAGCATGAATTTGTCAAAGAGATGATTATGGATGGTAAAACAATGAATCAGAAAGAGTAGCGCAAATGCAAACACTAAGAGGATAAAGTAAAACTTCACTTTTATGTGCCAAAGTCTTTTGACGGTCATTCCTAGTCTTTCTAATGGTTTTAAATTTGTTCATTATTTTGCTATTTGCAACACCCTGGAATCTTTTGAAAGAGTGATTTATTTAATAAAGCAATCATATGACTTATGATATAATATACAACAAATGACCCCAGCTGTCATTGGTGCCCAAAATGTTAGCGAACGTCGACACACCACATGGAGCAATGTTCCATGTGGTGTATCGGGTAGAAGGGACAATAACTAGACGTAATGCAAGATTGATTCCTGCTCAGTGCCAGTGAGCATGCATTTGTTGTAATCAAACTGGGTATTATCATTACACCAATTTTGCAAAGCACAGCTTCCTAATCAAATCGCTGCCTCAAATACAGCTCTGCTGACAACAAACTCAATTTCTTTTAATCAATAGAATTAGCTGGGTGTTTGTTTCATCCATCCACAGCGGAGAATGGCTTTAATTTGTCCCATTGAAACTCTCATCTCTTCTCGAGTGTTTATGCAGCAAAGATGAAGCATGTGTCCTCCCTAAGAACAAAAACGCTGCCTGAAAGTGAGAAAAAGGCAATCTAGTATGAAAGGATTTAAGAGGGATTTTGATCATCTGGAATAGCAATGATCATAACAGGATTTCAAGAGCAAGACACTAGTGCTTTGCTGAAATTACATGCATGGGGAAAAATGGAAAGTAACAATTCATTTGGAACTTTAAAAGATGAGCAGTCCTCTGTGTCCTTCAGGCTTGATCCCCTGTGGGAAACACAGTGTCTACGATCATGAATTCTCAGGCAGCAGCATACATACAGAGTGTCTTCTGAAATCTGGTATTTCTGTTGCTAACACACTGTGCAGATATAGTCCAAACTATTCCTAATGGCACTCTCTCCCTGCAGATGTTGGAAACCATGAGCATTCAAAATTCTAATCAGTTTAAATATATATTTTGATTCTGCCTGCTGCCCGCTATTTTATCACTATTTGTCTTATTTCTCTGCACACAAAACAGAATCAATAGGAACGGCACCTGCGGCCAAGTTGCCTTGCTGAACTAATTAAAGGAACAGAATGTTAGAGAGACAAAGTCTCCAGGTGGTTTCCATTGCAATCAGAGAGAAGCACACAACCATTTAGCCACAGCTGTGACACTGAAGGAAAATGGTTATGTATGAAATATACCAACAAAAATTTGGGCATCTAATCTCTTATGCTGAGTCTGCACTTGTGTGCATGTAAATTTCATCTTGATTAAATCTTGACATTGCCTGACACACTTTGGCTAGCTGTGGAAAGGTTTTTCTTTCACAATGAGCCCATCAGTTTTGTCAGTATGACCGAGCCGCACCCCTACATCCGTTATCAGCCAAGCCCGACTGCAGCTCATACTAAGTGCCTGTTATTGTTTTGGTCTTTTCCAAGACAGTACAGCAATGGTATCACATCCTCTCTTTCTTCCACAATAATTTGTTGACAAGATGGGATCTGAATTATTAAGTAGCCCACTGATACAGCTTCTAGAAGCCAGGAAAACTGATGTAACCACGTTAGCAAATTGATCATCCAGTACTAGCTAAGGCAGATGTGTCAGTGCAGTTTCACTAAGCAGGAATCAAACTGACTTTGTACTCTTTGCTGTGTGCATGTGTTATTATAAGAATTGGCATACATGGCACACTTATTTTAAGACTGTGGGCTGAATGTTTGTGGAGGATTGTCATCCAAATTTGGTGGGGACAAAGAACAGAAACATGTCGAACGGAGGCATATCCAATAACAGTCCTCTACCAGCTAGCTTTTTGATAAAAGACACTTTACATAAGTAATTTGATTTGAATGGACATTAATATCTCACTTTAATAATTTTGCTCAGTGTCATCACCAATTAAACTGCCATAAGATCATTTTCCAAAAATTCAAGAAGAATCTTGGAGAGAACTCGTGCTAACATTTCTGATGCAAATTTCATTAAGGCATTATCATCAGAGCCTCATTTTAATCCAGTCCAATATGGCCCTTGCTTTGCTCTATTTTATTCAATTTCCCTGCAGCTAGCATGCTGATTCAATTAGCTTCCAAATGAAGTTACTGAAGGGATGGTGAATCCATCTGCTTCCCTGATTCAATTGGGTGCTTTTTAGTGTCCCCTCCTTCCCACCACATCCTTAAGTGCACAGGTCTGCTTTGAACCTGGGTAATGTTACACCTCTGTTTTCATTATCTGAGGAAGCTGTCTTATCCTCCAGCACCAGGTCCTGATCCTCACACCCCTCTCTCTCTCTTTCTCTCGCTCTCTCTCTCCCTCTCGGCTGAAATAGGATGCATTTATCTGTTTTATCTTGGGATGATTGATTTATGAGTCTGTAGCAGAGCCAGCTGTAATCACGGGATCTGCAGGAATTGTCAGACGGGAAGGTGCCAGAGCTCAAATCAGTGCAGCTGAGACTGGGTCCAATGTGTTCTGCATGTGTATCTCAGAGTTTCAGTATGTCTCGAAGCTATTCCATCACTTGACAGGGAGGGTATCCTCCACTCATCTCAATACATTTCGATCAGATATGTATTTTTTATTTTTTTTTGTCACGCGCTCAGGAGAGCACGGGCTGTACTTTAGCGATACTGCTGCATGATAAAGTTATAATTAATTCAGAATAGTTGCTAAGCCAAACCCTGTGGAAAACAGCGTTGGTTCATTTCATGTGCTGACACTGAAGTTTGTCTTATATTTTGTAATCTTATTTTTGTGTGTATATGTGTGTGTGAATGTGTTTTGAGCATATGTATGCGTAGGTGTGCGTTTGTGTGTGACAGAGAGAAAACATATTATGAATATTTTATATGCCATGCGAGGAAGAGGTGGAAACAGGGGCGAAGAGTGAGGTATGATAAGCTGTAAGTGCAGCAGCCTGGACCGTAAACAATGTTATTTTTAGTTCACCTATTTCCCAGACCATATAAAACCTGTACATGCACAGCTGTTACCGTACAACGGACCATGTTTCAGACCTATGGAACCACTTTTTTTTCTTTTTACATGTCTGATCCTTCTAACAGAAAACAAAGTCTTTGCCCTACAGCGTGAATTACAGTTTAGATTCGAGATAAGAAGATCAGACAGGCAGACGCACTACTTTAGATCATATCAGTGAATAAGTGTCCATCATCTGTCAAGTCAAAGTGAACATTAAACAGAGTGTGAAATTCCCCAAGTCCTCCGCCAGCGTGGTGGCAAGACGATTTTTCACACATGTGGATCTGAGTCCCCCCTCTTCAGTCATACTGACACGGTATGCGGCGCACGGGGCCTACAGATGCCCTCCTCCTTGCTGTAATACCTCTAAATGATCCATATCACCATGGTCGATTCCCCTCCCTGTTCCTTTTGCCATGGCCGATTCCCGCCATCGTTTCCGCACATCCATTTAGCGCTAACTCGACATGCCGAGCCGGGGCCGCCCTTGTTTTATGGCTGTAAGTAAGTGGCCCATTAGAATTTCAGGTGATAATGTTTGTGCTTTTAGTAATTGCCTTTGATCAAAAGCTGCCTTTGATTGGGGGAAAAATAATCACTAATTTAATCACGGTTTTATAATCCCCTCAATGTGCATTTTCCACTTAGGTAGGGCTACTTGTGTTGAATTATAGAAGGAGGAAAAAGACTCTTCACCAAATGAAAAGCTGTCGAGTCTATTCCAGCATTTCATTCTCGATGAATTTTCAGCGTCTCCTTCACACATGCACACACCGGCGTATTTTGGGATAGCATGCATGAAGAGGACACATTGTAGATGCTGCCAGATAGATTATCAAGGCATTGCATTGCATTTCGGCTGCATATAACATTTCTCTATGCAAGGGTGCTGCCGGGAAGATAGAGTGAAAGTAGTATGGATAGAGTGAGGAGAAGGAGGGAGGCGGGAGAGGGTGTTCAATGCATACTAATACCCACGCCATTGGCTCACAAATTTGTGTGCGTGCCACCATCCTACAATTCATTGTGAGTCACGGCACAGTGCTTTTCCTTTATTTATATCCCCGGCAGTTTGGCTGTAAGATGCGCTTTGACCAACCACTGACTCTTTAGTCGTCCGCCACCAAAACAAGTTATCTTGATGTGGAGCAAGACATCGATCCTCACATGTCATGACAACGCGCTCCACACGGAGACGCTCCTTCCCCCCCCACTCCACCCCCCGAGTGGGTTTAAGTTGATTTAGCACATTCCACATACAGAATCGCAGGTGACCTTGGTAGCGTGCAGCGCTTTCAGCGGCGTTGTACACTTGTCAATTTTCAAGGAAGGAGGGAAGATTTAAGTTTGCGTGTCTGGCATTGACCGCGTCCCAGACAGAATTGCTTTTGTGCTGACATAAGGGGCCTTTTACTCCATGACGTTATCTCGGATATCCTCAGTGCCCCAGGGCGAACCGGAGTCTACACCTGACACTGCTGCACTCCTCCCTTTCACTGTGAGCACTCAGCAGGCATTTTATAGCTTTTGACATGTAGCCACCCCATGTGGAAACCCTGGTCAGGGAAGGTGTCAGAGTGGAATTTTAGTATGCGTGCGTGTGTGTGTGTGTGTGTGTGTGTGTGTGTGTGTGTGTGTGTGCGTGTGTGTGTGTGTGTGCGCGTATGTGTGTGTGTGTGTGTGTGCGTATGCATGTGTGTGTGCGTGCATGTGTGTGTGTGTGTGTGTGTAAAACCTACTCCACAGTCTTGCTCCAGGCCGGCGGGTCGCTCATGGTCATGAAGAAACAGTTGGTGAGAATCGTCACCATGATGAACAGGCTGAATAAAGTTTTTCTGTT
>OMLF01012875.1:0-35197 GCA_900302615.1 Holocentrus rufus | reverse complement strand
TTGAACTTGTTGCCATGGAAGCTATTGTACAGTGTCACTTTTTAACAAAGACGTGAAATATGTATGCCATGCTTCATTGGACTTCATCGATTAACCAACTTAATTTCATGATTAAATTGTCTAAATACCATTGAAAGATCACAGGATACCACAGGATCAAATATATTTTTACTTTGATTATGACACTTTCTTCAAGCCATGCTTTTATCTTTAACTGACACTGACATTACTACATGAATCAAAACCATATCAATGCTCTTGTATTATATGTAAAACACTAAGAAATTGCATGGTGCATAAATTATAAATGTATATTATGACAAATCATTTAAAAACTCCAGCCCTAGGAGCAATGGCTTTGATTTAGGGACCTATTTTTATGTGCATTTTTAAATAGTTCTGATATAGTACAACACACTGCAAAAGCTTATTGAGTGACTGATACGTGAGACAGTAAACAAGTGCTGCAGTTAAAAACAAAAAAAAAAAAAAAGAGTACTGCAGCACTGATACTGAGGCTTATGGTCTGTCTCTAGTTGAAATGTCCTAATGCTCTCATAAGGGGTTTCCATCTTTTTAATTTGTATCTATTTGATTATCTTTGTAATACTTTGTCTGAGATATCCGGAGATATTTTGCTGTTGTTTTATTGTTTTATCTGTCTAAATTGTTATTTCATTTGTAAAATTTGTGTTTCATGTTGTTTTGTTGTTGTCTTGGAGATCTAAGTTGAATGAATTGAAAAGCTCAGGATAGCAGTCATCCATAATAACCCACTTTTTTCTTTTTTTTTATTTCTGGACGCCTACTTAACATAATCTATATGTTACTATTTAAAATGAAATACCATCGCAGTGAGAGCAGTTATTTAATTCATTCATTTAAAATATTTAAAATATTGAGAGGAAAGTCTTCATTTTGTTTGTTTCCTTTAATATAATCCTTTTCAAAAGAGAGCAAAGGTCCAAGATTTATAATATATGAATATCTGTATTTATTTGAAATATACATTGAAAATTAATTAAATTGTTAAATTACAGAGAGCTCTAAATTTGGACGGTGTATTGTTTGGCAGGGATGGGTCTCCACTATCATGTTGGATGTGTTTTGACTGATGGTACTTTAAAAAAGAAAAAAAAAGAAGAAAAAAGATAGAAAGAAAAAGATCATTGGGTATTTTTATTTGACCTGACAGCAATTTTGCTCAGAATCCTGTAGTTAAGTGTGCTACAGATTAAGATTACACCAAACTCTTGTTTCAGTTATGTCAAACATGTCAGAACATCCTTTAAATGCAACTCTACCTATAGGAGTTCTGCTGTGGGCTGCACCCGACCATAAGTGAGTAGCTGGCTAAATAAATGCAAGCAATCAAATGCCTGGGGTATCACAACAGGCTTAAACCATAATTTTCCTGCTACAGAGCTTAAACATAGATTTGGGTAACTCTAGTGGTTGCTACTCTTGATTAATAGCACTCAAGTGCTAGAATAATTGCTGAGGTGAACCATGTTTATTTTTATGCTACTATACACATATTTCATGTAAGACTTGTTACTTTTCAGTCATTTAGCTAAGCAGTCATTTGATATTGTAGGTTTGTCTGAAGCCCTGTTCAGATGGGATTAGTTATACAGGGGGACGTCAGGTAATTTTGTGTATCACAGATGTCCTCAGTGATTTTAGTCCCATTTGAATTGTCCCTGTCTGTGGTTGTACGGACGACCTCAGTGATGATTACAGAGCAAATTACTCTGACAAAGTTAATCCCGTCTGAATGGAAACCTATGTGTGGAATTTAACTGCTTTTCCATAAGTTTTGACAGCTGTCACGTACCGAAGGCTCCATTTGATTTATTTACTTTTATTTTGAATTCCTAGAGCGCAAACAAAGTGTTGTTCACTCTGTACACACGGCTGTACACCGCTCCAAATCCAATGCTGTGCTGACATGGAAATATTTGAACAGTTTCTGGCTCTGATTTAAGTGGCATGGGGAGCCTAAAAGTTAGGCTGTATCTCCTGCTGCGAGTCTATCTTCGGACATAGACAAAAATAAATAAATAAATAAAAATGAAAAAAAATAAGAAAAGGAAAAAGAGAGAGCGGGAGCAGCATCACAAGCTGCTGAATTGGGTGACTATACCGACACCTTCAGGTAGCTACTCTCACCTCTGTAATATCAGAAAAATTAAAGAAATTCTAATCCTGTACGAATGGGATTAGAATCTCTATGTCAGTAACTAAAACCTAAAACCCCAAAGTCACTTAGAAAACTAATCCCATCTGAACAGGGCTTAAGACAACACACTTCAGTGCTGATTTAGTAGAGCCTTTAATGTGTGCAAAAACATTTAGCGTGTACAAAACTAATAACATAACCACTGATTGGTCAAGATTGTCTTACACCTATTACAAGTCTTTGAACACTGAAAATGTTTAGTACACACTAATGGTTTTAATATATCTGGGCAAAGTGCAAAAGTGCAAATGTTGTACCACATTTAATGACCAGAAGAAAAACAAACCAAAACCCCTTTTGTTTGACATGTTTGTTAACATACGAGAGAGCAAAACAATGTGTATAACCTTAAATATTTTTACTCCAGGTATGTTGGTTCTGAAAATATGGCGTAGCAACAAAAACCTGCACAGTCAAAAATGGCAAAAATCTTCAAACGAGGCCAACTGATGCAAAAAAGGCAAATTTTCTTCCCAAAAAGCTGCTAGTGAAAAAAAATTATAGGAATAATAAGTAAAATAAAATAGTAAGAGTGCACAAACACAATCAGTTTAATTATCATCATCTCAAAATGTAGTTAACATCCAAAAAAATGACGACTTCATTTATTACGTAAAATTTTGCCAGTGCCACTGTTAGTTTAATTTCTTAGTCTGTAATAAATGAAATTACGAAATCAAACCTTTTGGACTTAAACTTGAATTTAACAACAAAATGCTAAAAGCACAGCAACAAAATATCAACAAATGTGTTGCTGTCCAAATATTTTGGAGACATCTTATTGCTGTATATCAGGGCATTTCAAGCTCTATGATGACATCAACATGGTTATTGCCATGGTTGAAAATAAAAATGAAAGAGAAAATCTGGAAAATTCTAAAAACGAATAACTTTTAATATTTTTTGGAGAAAACAGCCACTTGTTATATAAGTATGGTTTGGTAAATTCTAATAGAGATGGCCGTTATGAGCCTAATACTAGAAAGGATATCTAGATCACCTAATTTGTACTCATTAATACAAGTTTCATTAAAAGAACCCACTGTGGATTACCAATATGTGAAAATTGTTATTGGTGTAAATTAGTGTCTATCATTCCGTACATATATAGACACCCTGTGCATTATTGAAACCCACTTTCTTCCCAAATACACCCATGGGTGTATTTGGTTAAACATAATTTCTATGTAGTCTCTTGACTTTTCAGTTACTGTTTTTTGCCAAATATTTATATATATTTCCAACATCTGCGACAATTGATTTTTGTAGTTGGCTGCCTGTGAGTATTTTTCACAGAGCAAGATTGCTACAGACGATTGCGGAAGTCTGCATGAAGTATGGAGTTTGAACAATACAGTATAACAAAGATGTCCACAGGCACATTATGTTCTTACATGTCATACAGATCTAATAGCCTTTCCTTTGTACTCACCATCGATTGTCTTGTGCATTGTAAATCTTCATCTTATGGGTGAAGAAGGAAGAACGAAGTAAAACTCATCCTGTATTTGTATTTATGCGTCAACTGTTCACATATTATTTCTTATCTCCTCGGTCTGAGTGTCAAGCACTATCTAGAAAACGTACCAATTATATGCTGGTTAAGTTCAAGTCTGCAGAGGAGAGTCAGAAACTATTACTGTGTACAGTCAAAAAAGATGTTGCTTCAAACAAAAGCTCTTTCAGTTTGACAAATAAAAAGATATCTGTGAATTAACCTGCCTACCTAGTTTTCTTTAACCCACTGGACGTACTATTACTTTGTTAAATCATAGCCATGATTAAAAGGAAAACATCAGTGTCTTGATTTCTGGGTAATTTGTCAGGGTTTTACCTCACAATTTCTTTGTCACTGATATTTCCCTCAAAGCTACAATATGAACTTTTATTTTTTGAGGCAGTAAGTATATTGTTATTCCTGCCCTCCTCCCCCCAGTTAGTCTAATTGCTGCCCCATTCGATTCTATGTTCCTGAAGTACTGGAGGCTGCAGTTTCAAGACCACAGCTGCAGCCCCAGGACCACATTTCTAGGACTCTCGTTTGTTGAGACAGCTACATGATTTAACACTGTAGCGTACATGTGTGCATGTGCATAGACAACAATCAAAATGGTCACAGTTTGGATAGGTTTAGGCACCAAAACTACTTGATTAAGTTTAGAAAATGATCATGGTTTGGGTTAAAGTAAGAGGTTAAGGTTAGGGTTGTTTCTTCCTTTACATCCCAAATGACGGGCAGTGTCACAATAAACTAGGGTCCTTGAAATACGGTCCTGAAACTGCAGCCTCAGGTGCCGCAGGAACACGCTACTCACCCCACTGCTTGTCACTCATCCTGATGAGCTGTCTACCTTCAAACACCATGTAGCCTGAGGCAAAGGTAACTTGAATCCATAAAGCCAACAGCAGGTGTTGAAAAGAGAGACAACAAGAGCAGGGATTCTGAAAAAAAAAAGGAAAAAGAAAAAGCCAATATTCACCTGTGATTTTGAACATGCTGTGTCAGCTGCATGTTTAGCTTTGCTGTTCTTTTATTTATTTATTTTTTCCGTTTTCCAACACGCTTCCAAATCTTGCTCTTTCAGAAAGGTTTCAGCATGGCTGCTGATCATTAGCACACCTCTGTCTTTTATGTACCAACCATGAGTGACATGCAAATTGCACCATATGGTACTGTAGCTGTGAACCAATGAAATAGCTGCAATCTGTACACGTTGCTTAATAAATGAATTTAAAATTTTTTTTTTACTTTTTACTAGTTTTACTTAGTGTTAGGTATTCACAAATCGTGCTGGTAATGAAGCATTCAATACAGAGAATAGTGCCAGTAATTGGCAGCCTTGTAGCAAAAGTCGCTCAGGCTCCTTTCTCTTGACAGCCTCAACCTCCAGTCCACATTTGATGTAATAAAAAGAAAGAGTACAAAGACAGAGCGTGGATAAAGATCCTGCAAGTTTACTCACCAACCAAACAATGCATGAGATGGTGATTTGACTAACAAATGAGAACTAAGATTTCCAAACAGAAGTATCACAAGCAAAGAAGACAGATAAATGCCAACCGTGGATGCATTGGATGCTGGCTTGGCGGATGACAACAAATGGGAAACCACAAGATTCATTACAAGAATGACACATCACATCCACACATTGCTATAATCTATAGTACAGAGTTGGTTGAAACAGATGGAAAATTCAGCGGCTGTGCATCTTAATTCATCACAACTGCAATGTCAAACACAGCCTATATGTCAATTCAGCGAGCATTATTGCTTCCTAGTTGCAAAACTAAACATCTGTTGCTTTGTCTTTGTAGCTGTAGGAGTGAAATGACAGACAAAACAGTCACATCCAGAGAGGCAGAAGACAGTGCTAATGGAATGAAGGTCATTTTAATTTAACAATGTTACCTTGTTCTAGTCGCTGGCAGCTGGCAAAACAGTATCCTTGAAAAACAATACCACTACATAACACAACACCACATAAGTAAGCCTAGTTGAACACAGTTACATTTTACGGTGGTTCTTTGCTATAGAAATGGAATTTGATTGTATTTCAAGGGTTCTTCATTCATGCCTTCATAAGAAGTTCTCACAAAAAGCTTGACAAGAGCCTCTTCTTAAAGAATTCTTCGATTTGACAATCACCTTGCTATTCACATTTTTCTTTAGTTGAAAAAACCTATCCTTTTATAACTTACAATACAGTATATATCTTATATAAGTCACAAACTGTTCCACAAATAAAACAGATACACTGGGTTTAAGTAGATTTAGCCTCCACTATACTCATGGCTCTTTGTATTTGTATTTCCCTGTTGTAAGTAACTTCTTTGTAAAACAGTCTCTTGGCTTTGCCTTGCTTGGCTTTGTACAACATCAAGCTTGGCTTTGTACCAACGCGGCTCTGCCACAGTATGTTGCTTTCATTGATTTACCTTGAGCCTGCCATACCTAGTTTCTGTGTCCCTCAGCTGAGTTCTCTCAGTTGTGGCAGGGGATCAAAACGTGAGTCGAAGGACAAACATGCAACGGTGGCAGCTGCACTGTCCAGTAATGATTCAATTATCAAAGCGCCAGTGTGGGGAGAGATAATTGCCTCGTAACTCAGGTGAGTGAAGTTGCGCGGCAATTAAAAGCTGATTAGAAAACAATCTGTTTAGTCTGATTGTCCTATCCATTAAAGCATGATCAGTAAAATACAAGATACTTCATACTAAGGGAGTGGGTGCTTTCTGGAGGTCTAAGCTGCTTAGTGACTAAGCTTGTTTGAGCAGGCTTCTTTCTTCCTTGAAATATAATGCTTCCTGTGTGGTATTTTAGCTGCATTAAATCAATATAGGGAGGAGAATGTCACCCTATGCACAAAAACGCATTTCCACACAGATTTATTGAGTAGAACTAAATTTATAAATGCATCATGCATGAACAAAACTAATTTTATTTATTTTTGAAATAATGCATTCCATATAATTCGTCCAAAGAAATTACACCGAAAATCATCAGTGTTATTAGATCAAAAGTTGGAGAAAGATTCAGCATTTTGTGGGGTTTCGTTTTCTGATTGCTTTCTGATTGATTCTGAATTGGTTTCACTAGACTGTGCAAAACAGAAAATGGTATTAGGAATAACACTGGGAAAGCTTAATCAGCAAACATCTACATTATATACTACCGAATCTAGCTGGTTCAGTGGGAGTGATTGTCAGTGAGTATATGGGTGATTTAATGCGCAGGCTTTCTAGGGTTGGTTAATGTTGTTTTTACTTTTTTCATTCTATTTCATGTCTGAGATATGTTTTGTAGAAATCTGACCAGCCACAGTGAAAAATAACCATTTTCCAGGTGGCAGGTGTTAATTTCCAGTTCTGGTTGGAAGGAGCAGTCCTCGTTCTCCTACTTTCTGAAGAAGCCATGTGCCTCCATTAATTTTTGTGTCGCATGAAAAACAGCTTCCACAGACTTGGAAACGGTCCAAGCCAAATAATCCATCACAGTAAACATGAAGTGTTAGTTTGTTTTTGTAAAAGATGGTTATATGTGGGAGAAATGAAAGTCTCCACCAGAAATTAATTCCTGAAAACATACTGCCCGACAAACAAAGCATTTGTCTGTCCACAGAATGCCCAAATTGTCTGATGTGGGTCTAGAACTTTGAAATTCACATTCAGGAATTGCTGTTTTTATGAGAATAGCTGGTTGAAGTAGTATAGCAGAGTGACAATCACAAAAGCAGTTTTCATTTTTTTTATTAATCAGAAGTTGAAAGCTTGCCAGTAAAAGAAAGTGCTAGCCAAGAACAGCTTATGTGTTTGCAAACATACATCACTAGTTCTCCATCACTTCACCTGAGCTGCATGTCTCTGGACTGTGGGAGGGAAACCGCGCAGACATGGGGAGGACATGCAAACTGCACACACTGAACCAGGCCTGAGCTCCGAACCCAGACCCTCGCTGTGAGACAACAGTGTGAGCCACTACGCCGGGCATCTTCCAGACATTTTACTGTAATTGAATGATTTATGTGAAGGGGGAATTGCATTTCGCATTTAAAAGTTTTTACTCTACACAGATCTTTTCAAAATACAAAGGTTCTTATAAAAACACATTCAACTTCCACATCCACAAGATTAAATGCTTATAGCTTAACACGCATGCACATACGCAGACACACACACACACACACACACACACACACACACACACACACTAAACTGAGCTAAAACTAAATTCAGTGAAGATGGTTGGCTATAGCTTTACTAATGCCTCCAGCATTCAGATTCATATGAATTAAAGTTATTCAGCAAATCTGAGGGAAAAAAAAGCATTCTGGCAATACGAACACCTTACAAACCCCATAATGAACGAAGCATACCAATTCATGTACAGCAACATCCTAACTACCGACCACTGTATGAAGCACTAATTAGGAGGCTGTTGAGGGAGAACCTATAGTTAATTGGCTGTACTTGTAGAATGCATTAGTGCAGTATAGGGTTCTGATAAGTGGCTTGTAATGACTAATAATGAACCCAATATGCTAGTAATGTGCATGCTAATATGTGATTAATTAATGGTTAATATGTGTTCCCTAAATCAAAGTTTTATCAAAATACAGCGTTCTTATCAACTTAAATATCTGATTTGATGGCTAGATTTACCCTATTTGCACAAATCAGATCTGTTGGGTATGGCCACTGAGGAACTGAAATGAGCAAAAGACAAAACTGGCTTGACAACAGCAGAGGATGAGCACTCCATCCAGAGAAAAATGTGCTCTCCAACAATGGCTGAAGCTCTTGAGTATGTCACTAGAAGGTGAGGAGTTTGCTGGTGTCAGTTACACAGTTTCTGGGTTTTGAAGTCTTCAAAATTCAAACCATTGCCTCATGTTGCCGTCTGGGGCTGCCTAGTTTGCCTTATAGGTGAGCGTACCTTTTATCCAGTGCTTGAGTCAGTTGTACCATCATCCAACTGTTTACTCTTATGTAACAACAAAAGATGACAACAATTTTGTGGATCATACACAACCCTCCTGTTGACATTATGTAAAAGCTACACATTTGTTTTCTGCGAGATATGTTGCTATTGCGAATGCACATAGAGAGCAGTGCTTTCTTTTTTCCATTTGAGGCATACTGCCAAGTCTTAGGCATTGAAGTAAAATTCTAAATAAGCCCTTTTCTATATTTGTAAAATGTTAAACTGTGAAATAAAATGTTCACAGAAAGTGGAATGTAATTCGGAGTCTCTCTGTCTTCCTGTCTATAGTATGTGCAAAGCTATTTGCAGAAACGTGTGGAGATTAGAGGTCTTGTTCCCATCAGGAGCGTGTCCACCCCTACGCTGTAAAATATTACACTATCAAGTGAGCAGAAATGACAGGACTTGGATCAAATTAAATACTCTCCTGCTGTTTCGATGTGTAACTGATTGACAGAGCTAAAACAGTGCAGTAGATGGATTGGCAAAGCAGTGCTGAAAAGAGCAAAAAAAAGGAGGAAGAATTGTAACAGCAGCTGTAGTAGTATAGTGCAGAACAATCAAATGTTCAGTTAAATGATGAAATCTTGTAGGTTGAAATGTTCTGAAGTAAAAAGCACTGAAAATTCATATTTACTGATATGATAAGTTACTATTCTTACCATGTGTGTGAAAGGAAGTACTTCAATGAGAGCCTGTTGTTCTTGTATCATGTGTTGGTATGTATTTCAATGCTCTGCAACCTTATACATCTGCATTCAATGCCACCAACACAAAATCGTGTACATTTATTGCTCATGACAAGCAAATTGATCCTGATGCATGATGGATAGAAAATCATATGGTAGGTTATGTTCCGGTGTAAATCCAGGTTTGGATGCCTCCAAGCCTGTGTTTTTGTGCTTTCTCCTGTCTGGGGGTGTGTTGATATGTACATTTTGTGTCTCACAGATAGAGCACACTTGGCCAGGGTAGCTAGCTTAACAAGATTTACTGCTGAACTACAATTGGCAGATTTCTGCCTCACACAGACAACAGCTGTTACATATAATATGATATTCAGTACTGATTTCAGTATAACACTCCAACTAGCGGGTTTGAGGAATGAGCAATATACCATTTGGGAATGTAAGACTAAGGGACAGGGACAGGCATCTGCTGAACCGACTGCATGTGTCCAGCTCATAATTACATTGGTGAATGAGGCATCCAGCTGTAGAGAAATGAGGACAGTTCACACATGCAGTACTGCTGAGTAAAAGTGTCACACCTTGCTGCATGAATGAAAAAAAAAAAAATTAAGGCACCAGAACCAGTATACAGTAGTCCCAAAAAAGAGGCCTTAATATGATTCCAGCTTTCCACAAAGAAACTTTACCTTACTTTACCTTATTTAAACATTTTGCAAATACTCATCATTACTAAGATGCATCAGTAACAGTGCAAGCTTTAACAATACACTATCAATCATGACAAACAGTATAACCAATCATATGTATTTGCAGATATGTCCTGGAACATTAATTCATGGCGTTAGCCTGGCAGCAAGAATATTCGTTCTAGCCTACACACAGAGTTTCTGGGCTCCTGTCACAGACTGTAAATCACCCACTGGTTTCTGACTGGTTGCTTTGAAGCCAGGAGATGGTGTTTACAGTCATGTTGTCATTTTTTTTTGGGAGCCAGAGCAGACAGAATGAGGCAAAGGGTGGAGCCACGGCAGAGTGAGGCGAGCTGTCAATCACGAGGCAACACAACTTGAAATAAGCCTGTGACATCCTCTTATCTGCACAAGTATTTTATAAATCTCTATTAGGTTAAAATAGCCACAAGGACAAAATATGTATTGACTTTCTATTTTTAGTGAGAATTTTTAGTTGTGGCCTCGTTGCCTAGCAGGGGTATTGAGTTGTTGTGGGGCTGGCCACTAGAAGGCATTAGAGGAACTTCGTCTGCCACCACTCCTGCACCGGCTTCAAAATTCATCTCCTCAGTTCAAATATATAAATGGCTCCCTGGTTTTGATACGGTTGGTTTTCCTGGATTTTTTAACATGGAAATGGTGAATCTGTAATAAGGTGAACGGGTGCAGCACCAGTTGTCAGCGGTTTGGGTCAATACTATCGTATTGCTGCTGGCAAGATATTGTGGCTGAGCTCATCCTGTAAGTGACAAACATCTATTTATATTCCATCAATCTTTTGTTTACTCACATCATTCAATCTTTGAATTGAAGGACACTCCTGTTCTATTTTCTGACATGATGCACAGTTTGTGTGTCATGTCCAGACTTTCTCCTGTCAGGAAATACTATTCAAACATGAGGAAAGACTGATAATCAATGTGGAGAAAAATCCAATCCAACAAACTAAATAAGGAGGAAATTTAGAGGAATATTTCAGCAATATTGCAGCATGAATCTACCAGGTATGTTTCATTGTGTTGCTGATTTCTTCAGTGTTTTAGTCTTTTGTTAGCTTGCAAAATATGTCAGAAAACTATTGTTAGTTGCAAGAGAAAACTGTTTTGTCTGTTGTTGTTGGTTCTGATATGCGCCGTGATGAAGGATCATATGTGAACAGACGGGGGAACCCTGTCGCTCAAAAACTGAAGTGACTTATTATGTCTGAACAAGGTGGTTAACCTGGACAAGACATCAAAACTTTTTCTAATTGTTTGGTGTATTGTGGATTCCATAGTACAATAAATGTATTCCGTAAAGTAATAATCTCAACAATAACATGCAATTGTCAGGGAAAAAAAAGTTCTGTCAGAAGCATGTTCACTTTTAAACAAAGACCTACATCCAGAAACAATTTTAACAACAAAGTACAACTAATATGCCCCTTTCAACAAAAATGTGGCTACATAAAAAATGACTTCCTGATGGTATCAAGATGATGTCGAATATGGCGCTAAATGCGGCTGCTGTGTTGCGACCTTAATTTGATTTGATTTGAAACAAAAAAACTTTGTATAATTTGCTGGCTCAAAAACACTTCCACCACTAATTTATGTCGCATAACCTGGGGAGAGAGAGAGAAAAAAAACATTCAAAAATAGCCAGCCTCAAAAGGTCACGTGTACTTTCAGTTCAACAGGGGCTTTATGATGAAAGCAGTGAAAATATGTTCAGTGCAACAAGGACCCCAATGACAAAACAGGGCGACTCCAAATCGCAAAATCTATTTCTAGATGTTTGCCCTTGTTGGGGAAACTTTTAAAAATCCAGATTCATTTATTCTGCTCAGAAAGCACTGTATTGTTACACAGGTAAAATAATTACCTCTTATTTCTTATATTGAGATGACAAAGGTCATTATGCCTCAGGAAGAGCATTTGATATATATAACTTCAAAGCACCACCAAATGCAATGTATGCTATATATAGTGTCACTTGTCTAATACAGTACATTTTGTTGCACAGCTCTCTGTCACAATGAGTACTGAGGGCAAATGGGCTTCAAGTGCCCTGTGATATCTCTTGTTATCTTGTTTGTGTAGTCTTCGGGGAGTCTTTGGCAGAACTGGGACAGTCTTGTGTGCTCCATTCACCTCTCTAATGAAAGAGATGCAAATGTTATTTTGGGTTCAGTTATTGTACCTGTAGAACATTCAAGTGGGACAGAAATTACGAGCAGAAAGCTTCGGAGACCATCACACTAACACTTGTCGTTTTTTATTGAGGTCAGCACCGATGCCTACTTGCATATGTATTCTGCACTAGAAATATGCCGACACGTCGTGTCTTGATGAATGGATAAAAGGACTCCTATTTCTGTGAGAAAAGGCACAAACAAAACCCAATTCAGTCAAAATGGCTATCACAAGGTCATCTCAGAGGCATCTTGGTTAGAATCTGGGCTCTAAATCAGGAGAGCATGAGCATTATTTTCACCATCTTTCCATGGAGGCTCATGCATGTGCAAGCCAATTTGGATGCCACGCTTTTCCTGATGTCCTCTAGATAAGTCATTATTCTACAGGGCAACGGTACAGTGTGTCTGCCTGCTAACAGGAAATGTATTCTGAAAGGGGAAGGACACCTGACAAGCCAAGTTGTTAGGTCTTGAATATGACAGTTGTGATTTTTTAAAATTGAGATGAACCTGGATGAATGAATACTTTAAACAGAACTGTCTGCACATCAAAATTGAAAGGCGGAGTTGCCACTAGTCGCCTCTGATTTTAACTCCTGAGAATTATTTTTAGATTCTTCTAAAAATGTCCACATTTCTCACCTCAGAAAAATCCATAAATGTTCAGTAGCAATCACAGCACTTTAATTAATCAAGTACCTGGGCTTTTGTGTTTCTCTGTGAGGAAACTCCTCTACGTATGTACTCTTTGTGGTTGTGGAAGACAAGGTCACAGCCTTGCACAAAATCGAAAATATACTCACCACTCTGAAGATTTGAAAGATTTGAAAAAGTAATATTTCTTTTTTTTCTTGAAGCACAGTATGACAAGTAAATATCAGCAGCGGTTAATGAATCACATCATGAGTCAAACAAAGTAACCAACTCACAGCACAAGGATTCCTGCATTCAGACACACAGGGGCAGGCCGACGCTGTGTTTTTGTTGCTGTTTGAAAGCCCCTCTACTATTCAAGTGTGGTACACTCCCACATCCACACCCAGACCCCTGGAAAATTTGGCTAGCACCCGGTCTTCCATGAACTATCTAGAGATTTTTTAGCCTGGAAGCCAGCTAGCTTTGGCACATCAGGGCACTTTACCTTTTGTTTACATGTGCTTGAGGCAGGACAGACGTGCATTCACTGTTGATTCATTGTTTTTAATGAATAGACATCAGAATTGAGGCAGAAATGTTTAAAGAGCTGTTAAAATTCAACCTTAATTTCATTTGATCTTATCTGTATAATTGACTTGCAGGGTCTGTCCAATTAGTGTATGTGGCTATAGAATGTAGAGGGTTAATTTAGAGGAGTTATTAAATAGTTAAATTATTCATGCAGTAGATATGAAGAGAAAATTAATGCAGGAATACAGAAGATGAGACGAGCGCCACTCAAAACAACGACACCAAGAAACAGCCAAGTAAAATAATCTAGTAACTATTAAAAAATTGATCTGATCAGTTTTCCCTTGGGCTTCTCCTTAAAAGCAGTTTCAAAGATAAGAGAAAAAAATATTATATGCTGCTTTGTTATTGCATTAGCCTTACATCACAATTTAAAAGTAGTGGTTCTTAAGCCGTTTCTCTTTTAACTAGCAAGGCATTTGTGAGATTATCAGAAATCTTGGAGCCTCCTCTTTCATTTATTGTGCTTTCTAGATATGAGCGAAACGCGGTCATGCTAATTGCATTATAATGCAATTAGCAAGGCTGCAGAAAGAGAGGAAGAGATGGAGGTGACAAAAACCTGGCAGCAGAGTCTATGAAAGATACATGAGCTGAGTTGCAGTGAGTTTCCATGTAAAGTGGAACATGAGAGTCCAGGGTCTGTGAGAGTCATCTCTCAGCTCAGTAGCGTAAAGTTTTGTTTTAACAGTTTTTTGCTTTAACAGTGTTAAAGCTTCACTGTTAAGGTAAATTGTCCCTGGAATCCCTATGGTGCATCACTTAATGTCAACATTTCACATACAATATAGCCCACTTAAACTTTATATAGTCAAAATTCATTTTGGCCTCATTTAAAACCTCCAGACAACAATTAAAATGCATTCATAAGACAATTTGAAACTACCACCAAGGCATTTTGCTACATTTTACTTGAAGGGCAGAGTTTTACACTCTACTACATCGCTTTGACCTTCAATGGTTTGATATCATAATTAATTTGTTTTATACAATTTAACTGAATATGTGCAACTTAAATCTAAAAGGGCGAAGGTAGTCATGTAATGGTTCGGGCGTATTCATTCTCTGTTTGAGAGTGATACAGCTACTCCGCAACAAAACACTTCTCTTTTTCAGGGCCACTGGTTGCGCTTTCATAAAAATGAATTTCATCTGAGGGAGTATTTAGGACATGGCATTGAAATCATTTGATGTGATATCTCAGAAATCAGATTAATTATTTTCTCCCACCTCACCATCTTCCTGTCGCTCCAAGGAGAAAAGTAGCTGCAAGGCCGCACACACTGATCCGCTGCTTTGTCACAAGTGACTATTTGATGGAGTTTTGGACTTTTGAATAAATGCGAATAGATTGTGGAATAGATTATGAAAGCCTTTATCTTTTGTTGATCCTGTAGGCTTGTGAAACACAGCCAACATGTTCGAATTGCTTGTTTGTCTCTGGTTCGAATATGCATGCATCTCTACACCCACTGTGGACCCAATTAGAATCAAATAATACAAACAAAATCCCTCAAGGTATTGCATTAGAGCAGTTTGGATATTTCTATCCACAATGTTATGTAGTGCATTTGTAGCCTAAAGCATTTTAACCACAAACTTTCTACAACAATACTTTCCATTTGGGCTTATATCATTTGGATGAATCCCTGGATGGTCCTCTATTGTCTGTCCCAGTCATTTTGGCTAATACAGGCCAAATTAAAGTGCAGTACAATAATTTCCCTGTCTACCCCATTTTCCCAACAAGCTGTTTATTGTCATATATTGTTATATTGTTATTATCTATGCCTCTCATGCCCACACACACATACATCCTCAGTTCTAGGTTAAAAGTCACAATAGCATCAATTTGCTTTATAATTCCTTTCATATGATATAAATATGACCTGTATAAAATGTAATACATTTTGCTTTATAAAGAATTGAATTCATATAAGCTTTGGTCTAAGGTTTAAAGATACCATTGTGAGACTATAGTAGCTTACTGCACAGCAGCAGCCTGCTATCTTTGGCTTTCATTATAAAGATAACTTTGGTTATCACATCCTAAAGAAAGAAATGGACGATGATCAACACTTTCAGTCCACAGTTCTGTTCCACATGAAACACTTTCTCATCTCATAAGCCCCGATTTCTTCTCCTCCCATGTCTGAATGAAGAAGAATGAAGAAAATGAAGAGAGGCTTGATGCTCCTTCTTGTCTCAAACATCTGTTTAGTGATTACAGGAACTGCTATTTTCTGATTTCCAAAGGTAAAGTACAGGAGTACCATTACAAGTGGAAATGTACCCTCTGGCAGAACATTTTGTGCAGTTCAATCATCTAGTAGGCTATCTGCTTTAAAATGGGTTACATGGGTTGAGTCTGAGTGGTGGAGACCATGAAAAGGTTTTATAAAGAAAACAAAAAAAGAGAAGAAGAAAAAGGCCAACAGGACTGATTATCTAAATATGGAAGCTTCAAGGTTTTACCATGGATTTAGAAATCTGTACTTAAATAGATGATTAATTCACTGAAATTCCATCAAATGTATTCTTTATAATAAAAACATTTTTTACATTTACATGTTATTGTAGGGTCTGTTGTTTCCGTATAAGGCATGTTGCTAATTGGTCTGTTTTGGCTGATCAGATGGGGAGCTTATTGGAAATTGATTTATTTTAAAATGATATACTTGTGTTTGACATTTTAAGCTATTAGCTGGCTTCACAGACAAAGCAGGTGCTAAAGATGAAACTAGTATTATGCAGTTTTCACTATTTCCCCTTTCAAAATGTTGTGCCATGGTAGGTAGCACCTTGTTGTGTGTGCATTCTTTTTTCAACATTTTATTTATCACTTCTAACCGATAAATAGTATGTACCTTGATATTGTTCAGCAAGCAGCATCCACAGAGTGCTGAGTATCCTTGAGCAAGCACTAATCTCATCATCATATCATTATCTTATGTACTGCTCCACTTTGCCAACAGAGCAGTGTATTCAGCCAGATGTAGGCTAATTAAAGTGTTTTAATGGGATGATTCCCTCAGAAAACATTTTGCAGTGCCTGGTGATCCTCGCACCATACCACCACCAGCTGTCCAGCAGAGATGAAGGATTGTTTGTGAATGTGTGTGTGCACACCTTGCATGCATAAGTGCAAGTTCACATGTGTATGGGTGTGTGTATGTGTGTGTGCTCCCAAGTGTAACAGCAGGCTGGATGCACAATGTTCTTCTTGATCAGTTATTGCCCCACACCATCTTACCTCTCTCTGTGGTATTCATTGATAACAGAGCTACATAACTGCACTGAATTTAGTTTAATTTCCTTTTAGTTTAATTTAATGCAAAACTTTGGGGCTTGCAAATATTTTCCATCTCTTTTTCTTAATCATGATTTTCAAGCAAATTGGTGTGACCAGAGATGGCATAAATACCCTGAAATTCAAAATGTTGCAAATTACAAGTTTACAAATTAATCCATTATTATAAATCGCAAAATACATGTAGCACAAGATGACTTCATTAGTATTTGGATATTTTCTTGTTTTTGCAGCACGGACGTTTAACTTCCAATCTCATCTGTGAATCTAAGAGACAAATGGAGCTTTAGCAGAAGTTCTTGTTCTTTTCATGCTGCATCTTTATCTCTCCATTTATTCTTCTCCTCACAGCTCTAACACATGCTCTCTAGTATTTCTCCTGTCATTTCGCGGGCTGTCAATTGGGCTCGATCAGTTGGTCATCAGCTGTTCACATCTATCCAATAGCAGGGCGACATACCTTCACTGTTAGCCTATCAGCTTGCTGCTGTCTTTTTAAAACTATGTTTCTCTTTGTGCCTCAAGTGCTTCATGCTGCTGGTAACACGCGCCCCTCCTCCTCCCCAGCACCGCCTCATCTTCGCAGATCACCCATCTCCTCCACCTCCATCGAACCTCCACCCCCTCATCATGGTTGCTGCTGCGGCCTCGAGACTGTTCATCGTCCCTGTCTCCGTCCGTCGAGGCTTGCTGCTGCTTCTTTTGTTGTTTTTGACCTTTTGTATAATCGCCCACTTGGTCAGCACCTGTTGCGCTAATGGCTGGCCTGGAAGGGGTCCCCTCTCCGTGGTCCTTCCCAAGATTTCTTCCCTTTTTCCCCTACATTGGGCTTTTTTGAGGAGTTTTTTCTTGCCCGATATGAGGGTTAAGTCAGGGGGTGTCGTCCTATATTGTTTCTTGTAAACTGTGGGCCTCTAAAGCCCTTTGAGACTGATCAGTGATTTTGGGCTCTAAATAAATGAAGTTCACGGAGTTCCTTGAAGTTGAAGTTCATCAGCCTCACCATCCTCATCAACCTCCACCACCACCAGTGTCTGGACTTCATGGGGGGATTTATCTTGCTGCTGCTCAGAGCGATGCCGCTCTATTGAAAATATCTCCCTGTCGAGTCTAAGCGCCAAAGACTGTATTCAATTCTATTAACTTGTCACATCTGTGTAATAAATAATTATCCGTACTTCTTTACTGTGTCTCCCCTGATTGAAATAAGTCTGTCCACAGATATCGCCATGTACCATGTAGCATCAGGGTTCAAAATGTTGCATGTTCAGGTTCTCCTGAAGCCTCACATCCTGTTTTGGCTCCTCTTCCATGTCACTTCATGTCATGTCATCCAAATGTGCCAGACTGCATGAAATAACAGTACGGACACATACAAGCAAAGTAGAAGCAAAGAAAAGTAAAGAGATGAAGAAAGAGAGGCTATATCTATTTAGCAGACGCAGCTGTGCATTATATGACTTCATAAAATCCAGTCTTTTGAATCAGATCTCCAACATCACTCAAGACGACAAGTGTGACCTTTGATTTCATACCTTGTAACTAAAGACAAATAAATGGACTGAAGAGGACTGAATTTGGGTTCATTGTCTCTGAGAAGAATGTTCTCTGACATCTGCCCTACAAATCACATGATTTGTTTTCTACTTCATCTGTTGTGCTGATCCTAGCCCGGGTCTTATTATTTAAAGCTAAGATTACATTACATACATATTCAGATGTTTTTGCTGAATTATGTCTAGCCTGGTAATAGATAATGTGCTCAAATTTCTGCTGCTTGAGTAAATCGATATTGGAGAGGCAATTTTGTCCTTTTGTAAGTTTTTGTTCTCTGCTGGAAGGTATCCCACTGTTTTTCCACATCAGAAATACAATAGACAAGAAAATACAAAAGAAATGTTTCTCAAATACATGTAGCAGAAGTACAAAGCATCTGTGTGTATGAGCACAAAGACGTCATACACAACAAGAAACTCGTGGCTTCTTTCGTGGAAAAAAGATCTCACTTGGAAAATCATGCAAGCTTTCCATATATTTCATCCCCCTTTTATTATATATTTTATAATGCTTTAGAAGATCATTAAAACTTGTAGAATAATGTGCGAACATATTGACTGTATATTCATATGTTTTCCCAAAAGATTTATCCAAAAAACACATATCCTCCCAGGGAGTCATATAAGTAAACAAACATTTAAATATTTGCAGAAAAAAAAATCCAATTTGCATAAGCTTTTTATTTACATTTTGAGATGGCAGAGATCATACCAAAGTGGCATAAAAGCCCAATGAGCCATGAGGGTGCGGCGTTACACTTCAGAGAGCCTTTCAAACCCACCCACCCTCTCATCTCTGCCAATGAATGCGCCATGCCATTAAAATTTAACGGCAAAAACACAGGAAAGAACTCAGTCGTTTTATCAAGAGTAAAAATTGTGACTTGACGTCCACAGCAGGAAGGCGAGAGGGAGACATGAAGACAGAAAGAAATGAAACCAACTATTGATCTCATCAAGTGCTCTACACATATTGCCTGACATGAAATATGCAGTGCTGAAATTGCATTCAGAGAAACAAAAAGGACAGGAAATATAAAGATAATTGCCAGGTAATAGCACTAAACAGCAGGCAGATTGTAATAGCCGTATTACATGGGTGGTAAAGATGATTTAGCACACTTTTGTTTGGAACATTTTCTGTGTTGGAGGAATACGACAAGCCTTGCGGTGACATCTCAAAAATCTGCAGTAAAATGTTATTTTGTGACTCTAAGGGGAGATATGATTCAAAGAGCTTCAAAGGCATTCTTTTCCATTCGTTTCTCTTTCATTTCAAATTTTGCTGAATCTGTCAGCAAACTTCTCATGCTATGCTTAGAACTGCAACTGTGGATGAGTTTTAAGAGGAGTTTTTTGGCTTTTGGGTTGCCGAGAGCTGAATGACAAATTTTATCACTTTCTGCGCTCTTTAAGCTTCAGAGAGGGAGGCAAAATTAAGAGACAGAGGCAGTGAAAGCTGGACTGAATAAAGAACAATCGGGGCTGACTGGAGCCAAACACTGGGAAAAGAAGTTGGTAAAGCTTGAGAGACATGGAGGGATGAAGTAGGGGGTACGGAAGAGGATGTGACTGGGAAGAGGAAATAGTTTTGATGCCTGAAGTCGAAATCTGGCCAATCAGCAATCAGAGGATACTGAAAAACTAATGAGCAGCTTCAACACGAGATTCACCACTGCTGCTGCTGATGCAGATCGGATATGACAGTTAAATCAATGATGAGATGAACATTTTCTGGGCTTCTCTGGTGATCGTAGGAAATGATCTGCACCACTGTTTAAAGTTGATTTTAGAAAAAGAAAAAAAAATTGTTTTCCTACTGGTACAATACCACAATCAAAGGACAGCAGCAGTCAAACTACCAAAGAGAAGTGATGCTGATTACGGTCTCTTGCACATTTATGTTCTACATCTCAAATGCCCAATTTTATAACAATTTCAGTCTGGCTTCCTCTGTTTCTAATTTAAAAATATACTTTTTTCACTGTTTCCTTTGATTTTTCATTTCAACAATTTGTTGTGACATAAAAGTGACTTGCACATTATTTATTCATGCAATAAGTTATTGAATGTAAGGGGAGCCTCATTAAACTTGTCCTTTATCCCACCGTGTCATAAACACGCCAGACGAGCCCATCAGTAACTGGCCTGCTGGCTACAATAGCACGCCCTTGTGTGCAATGTAAGAGCGCTCTGGCATCTGTTTGCATGTGTATCTGTGGGCATGTAAGTGTGTGATCAACAGAGGGAGCGCATGCATGTGTCAAAGAAAGAAAGGGCGATTAAGCAAAGGAAAAGAGAAGCAAAGGAACGGCAGAACACTTTCTCCCTCCTCCGCAGGAAAACTCAGAGGAGATGGCATTTCAATAAACAGCCTGTTGGGGAGGAGTGGAACGACTCTACATTGTGTGAGCTTGAAAAACGCTGTACGGTAGCTGCGTGTGCCATGACTCCCATCTGAGGGCTGCTCCGGCAACCCAACCCAATAACACGGACGGTTAAAACCCACTATTGCGCTCCAAATGGCGGCAGCTGTCCCCGGCAGCTGTCCCACTTGTGTTTTCATCTGCTGAGGTCAGGCCACCTACCACGACCTCTCTGGGCTGGCTTGGGGCCCGCACATCACCAGGAATGATGCTGCCAGTTGTTCAGCCACTAGCGCAGATGAATTGTCTTGGCGGCATCCACCATCCAGTCGTCTCTGAGCCTGTTTGATCTATGTGACCCACGTGTAACACTAAAGACTCAGCCAGCTTGGCTCTGCAATAGTCTCTATAGTTCATGCATAGCCAGTTAAACTCTTACAGGGGTCAAACAGATGCAAACAGGTACTGGGGGATAATCCACAGAGGAAATTTGTCAGAATTATGCTGAATCGATCAAACAGGATAGATCAAATGTAACCATATTCTTCTGAATTGGAATAGTTGCTTATTTCTCACTTTATTTATCCATATGTATTGCATCTTGTCTAATTTCATTTGGATTTTTGCATTTTGTTTCTTCTCTTCTTCCGTGGCTTGTATTGAAATGCTTTACGTGGACTATTCCCCTATGTTACGGAATGGGAATTAGAGAAGAATGGATCTCCAGTATCAATGACCACAGATAAAATTACTCACAGGAAATAAGAGTTTCTGCGCATCAAGCTGCAGATCCATTTATGCTAATGAAAATGTCTGTAACTGAAGAGCATTACTATGGCTGGCTCAATGCATCTGATATGGGATGTATATGTGTGTGTGCGTGTTCAGGCAAGGGGCATGCATGCATTCAAATGTGTGCGCATGCATCTGCCGCGTGATGTGAAAGGGTTGTGAATCGTCAACGTAAGTGATCATGAAACCTAATTTACTTTTTTTAATGAGATATTTGTAGGAGGCGGCCTTTTCTACCAACGGATCCCAGTATTACACAGATGAAATGTAATTGGGTAATTGTCAAAACACCATGCAGTCTGTAGCAAACACATATATCCCATTATTGAGATAGCTGATTTGAGAGGCCTAGCAGCATGTGGCGGTGTCTGAGCACACACCAGCTCTATCTTCCTCACAGGCCTACATTAAGGACTGTCTGTGTGGTCTGATAAGAGACCATAAGTTAATGACATTTTAATTACAAAGCCATTCTAATTCTCTGCCTTTGTTTTAGAACAAGGACAGAAAACTAACCTTTAGGGCGCTTACAGTGCCTCGCCCTATCTTTGCAGCCCCTTCTGTCCTACAGAAGACAACAAGGCAGGTTACAATGTACATGCATTGTGTTAATATCAATCAAAATGAAGAGTTCTCTATTGATGTTTGTGAAAAATCTGGTTCGCAGACGATGAAGATGACAGCAGAATAATTAGTTACAAGTTCTTAAATCAATATCAATTTTGTATATACAACCATCTCACAGGCACAATTATGTGATCTATGGTATTCTCCTTTCCTGAGTTGCAATTTTTACTTCTTCTTTACTTTCAACACTGTTTCGCTTGATTTCACAGCTCATGTTCCTGTTGTAAGTCAGCAGTTCAAACTTGCTCTCCTCATTAGTTTTGAATCACAGTTCATAGCCACACCTCACAAACAGGAAGAGTGGCATGATATCTGAAACATCTATCGAGAAGTGTTTCTTCCTTTGGGTGATACATGTGTGTTTTTCTTCTTCAGCCAGTCTCTTCCAGACTGGATATAGGTAAGAAGTGAGTATGGTCTCTTTCTTCTGTCTTTGTGAAAGGATACTGCTTCACATCGTGTAATTTGGCCCGGTGTTAAAGAATAATGGTGACTGAAGAATGAAAAACTACAGTCTTGCCGATCATACGGTGCTTTGTCAGGCAACAATATTTTCTGCATGTAATGAATATACACCTTCCACTGTGAAGGTTTAAAGTTGCCCTTTCAGTTTCAGCCTCCCTCTTGCCTTTTGTTTTGACTGCACCAGCGCAAATGGACTCTTTGGCCAGCGTGTGAGATGTTAAGTGGTTCCTTGTTGTTTTTCATCCTCTCCTCATGCCTTTTAATACCAACGCTGGGAACAGTGAGACTTTTGTGCTTTTTATTTTTAAAGAGTAAAGACAAGTTGGATGGTTGGGAGTAGCAAATTGCAAAATAGCGCCGAACCTATTTTAGATCAAAGTTTGTTCTTTTTACACTATGAACTTGATGCTTCTTAATCATAAAATTATTCTAATTTATTGCAGGTAAGCTCATATTTACAACCTTCAATATTCGATTTGGCCTGTAGCTTTGTATTAAAAGTGAAAGCGTGTCTTTAGCGGCAATGCATCAATTTAAAACCCAATCAAATTCTGCTGCAGATAAGATTGATGTTGCACACAACAAATTGTTCTCTTTTCTCCATTACATCAAAAATTGGTATGTTTTCATAATGAAGGCATAATGAAGGAAGAAGGGTGCCTCGGCTTTTCTTTCAGTTAAGTATTTAAATTCAGAAAAATCTTCAGAGAGTACCTTTGCTTTACTCTTTTAATCTGACACCCACTCCTTTCTCATGCACACCAGTTTTCTTAGTATGTCTACTGAATCGATGCTTGAAGGGCCATGTCATTTTATGATGGCAAGAAGTTTCTATTTCTTCTATTACTCCTCCATTGTGCTGTTTATGTTTTTAATATTTATAAGGCATTGAATTGGAGAAACAGCATTGCCTGTTTTCCATGTGTAGCCATGTTATAAGTAAAGGAACAGGGCACACAGTTAATTTTTGGGTCTGTGTCTCCTAACTGCGCTCTAATAGAACACAGCATTAATTTTTTGGAATTTTGGGAATGTAAGGAAAACTCAGTGACAAGACAAGTGTCCAACATAAATAAAAGAACACAATTTTTGTCTCAGCCTCTACGTCTTTTGCTTTAACAACAAAGAGTTTATAATCAGATGCGGCTCTTTAAGCCAGCCTAAGCACATCAACATAAGGTGCTCAATAACGTGCTCAATTTACTCTAACAGTTTTAGCAAAAAGGACAAAAACAAATTATTCTCCTAAATGTATCCTTTTCCTGAACACTTACCCTTGAATACTAACACTGTAAGGGTTAACCTTTAAAGGCATACTCCAACATTTTGGGCAAAATACCTTTTCTTCAGATGTTTGATGCCATGTTCACCTCTTAACGTCCATTGGTTTTTGTCAGCATTTTGTGTTAGCTTAGCATAAAGACCTGAATTCTACAGGAGTCATTAGCCTAGCTCTGTCAAAGTGGAAAAAAATAAACCTTACAGAAACTCTGAAACTGTCTTATTTACACAATGTATCATGTGTGTTACATGATAATGAAAAAGATTTGCGGTTATAGTTCCTACCATCTAACTGTCCTAAAATGACTCTCAAAATTCCAGGAAGTGTAATCCCATCTCCATGACAACGTATATACAGCTACTAAAATGTAATTTTGCAGACTGAGCTACTAAATCATATGCTTAATGTTGTTACATGTTTTCCAGACATTTTCGCCTGGTTACATTTGTATTATCAAACCCACTGTACCATGAATTCTTCCAGCTCATTTTCCCCTCTACAGTATCATGGACAGCAAGGCAACGCTGGTTGTCGAGAACAGTATCTGGTGATTTTCCTTCATGTAGCCAGAGAGGGCAACGCTGCCAGCAGAGCAGGCGTTTCATTAGGACATGAAAAAGAAGAGGAGGAAAAAACACATTTGCATGAAAATAACATTAGTGAAATAGCAATCAGATGGTGCAGGGCAATGCTGAAGTGTCGTCCTCCTGAGACAAGACCAGGGCTATATCTTTAATTGAAAAGAGAGAGGGGGATAAAACCTTTCATAGATAAGCTGCACCAGCGCTTTCATCTTTTTTCACTCGTGTTCTCATATTGTCTTCCACTCTTGCTGTTGTTTTTCCCTCCACTCACTCCTTCATTACTTATTTATCTCTTGTTTTTGGCATAGACTGTTCTGGGATTACTGCACTGTGAATTGAATGACTATGAGCTGCTATGCAACTATTTGATGTCGAGAGAGATTTCATGAAATTGCTATAGCATCAACATGTGACTCATGGCAAGCATGGATCCTGTCTGTTGGTATAGAAAATGAATATATCAGACTGTGCATGGCCTCAGGGGGATGCATTTTATTAATTAGGTTTGTGGATGGATATCGTGGATGCCAAATGCAACGGATAAGTTAGAGGTGAGCCTTCTTTGAAAATTGTGCCAAGTTAAGCCTTGATGGTATTTGTGTGCAAACAATCATGGGGAATTTCAAAGGCACACCTTGCTTAAGGGCATTCAGGTGTGATTAAGAATGAGATCAAATCTACGACTTTCAATGATTGAAAATTTCCTTTGTGTTTCTGTGTTTGTGTGCATGAGTGTCTTCCTCTTTGCCAAACTGTCCATCTGTTTCTATATGGATGCAAAAAATAAATGTAATCTTTTGTGCATGTGAAGAGCACAATGAGCGCTCCATAATCCACGAGTAATCCACACATATATTGAACATGATTAAAGAACCTTTCCAGTCGCAGAATCAATGTCGTTAAGTCACCGATGCCACAGAGGGCACGTATCATTCATCAGGCAAAATGAGAGGAGGGTAATGCTGCCTTAACGAGCTAGCAGTGGTATGCTGCGGTATCGCGTTGGGCCACATGGCCCTGTAATACCATAATGAGGAGCAATGGCCAAGGCGTGAAGTGAAGCCAAGTGGCAGGGTGAAGGCTACTAATTCCCTTTGCCTGGAACAGGAGATAAGAGACAGATTAAGATTAACAATGTCCAGCCTGTTGAAAGACTAATTATTAGGCAGTCTGTGCAGTTGCTAACTTCTGTAGGTGGCACCTCACAGAGGCACTCCTGCACTGCAAAAATATCCCTCTTAACAAGCCAGTCAGTCTCATATTCAGTGTTAAGATTGTCTTTTCTTAAAATAAGTGAAAAATCTGCCCATGGGATGAGATAATCTCGCCTGTTTCCACTGCTAATCGACTTATTTCCGTAATTTTCTTGACTCAAGTGTCATTTTCTTGATTCTAGCAGGCTGATCTGTCTTATTCTGCCTTGTTTCAGCATATAGACACTTGCTCTAGAAAAAAAATATGGAAACAAGTGAAAATGGAAACAAGTTGGATTATGTTATACTACCAGCAGATTTTTACACCCACATGTGCAGTACTTCAAGCAGGGGTATTGTTTTCGGTCCTGTCTGTGTGTTTGCATGTGTGTGTATGTGTGTGTGTGTGTGTGTGTGTACAGCATAAGTCAAACAGTTTTGATCCGATTTACCAAAATTGGTGGAAGTGTCAAGGGTCATGAATAGAAGAACTGATTCAGTTTTGAGAGGAATTGGTCAAAGGTCAAGGGTCACGGGCTAAGGTCAAAATTTCGACCCAATGCTAGTACATAGGGAATATTTATAAAGGCCATATCAGTGACCTGGTAAAAGATATGCATACGGTTACTATTAAACACTAATACAAAGTCATATGTGATTTTTCTACTGATCACATGACCTTTGAACCTCAGTGACTTTGAAAGGTTGAACTGATGGAAAAAGTTTGAATGCATTATTGATCTTACAGCAACAAACAAGATTTTAACACTGAAGACTAAATGACTTGCTAAGCTGGATATTGCAGTGTGAATATGTCCACTTCTGTGTGTATGTGTAAATGTCCATGTGTGTATGAGTCTTGCCTCTCTCTCCATAGGTTTCACATGTCAGCCATTTTCACCCTGCTTGGCTCCACACAGCACCTCAACACATCTTGTTTTCTATTATAGTCAGTATCGCTTTTTAACTGAAAACTCAGTGGGAGTGTCATCCTCAGTTTATATCTATCCTTATCTGAAGAATTTTTATGTGGTGTTTGGCTTGGTTTTGTCATTTTTTCTTATCATGAACTTTTTTTTTTCTACAAAACAAAACAAACAAAACTGATGAGCCAAAGTATGACATTTTGCTGAAGTGAGACCTCACCTTAAAACTAAAAATAATTAAAAAGAGAGGGGCCGAGAGAGAAAAAGAGTGATGTTATCACCCTAATTTTCATGAAATTAACTACTCTGATACACAGAGGAGTGGGTACAAATAGCTATTGCCAATTAATGTGCATCATTAATCATCTACAGTTAATGTGCGACATCGTCAGACAACTGTACCAAGCGAGGATAGTTAGCACTCTACCTACAATATCAATCAAGAAAACAAAAGAGGACAGTCGTGAACCTGCAAGGAGTTCTCTGTGGGACTTTGGGAGACGTGGGCAGCTGACTGCTGGATATACCGTACTGCTGCTGACATCAGGTTTGTAATTTTTGATCACTGAAGCGATTTTACTGTAACTCACGTTGCCTGGGCCAGAACAGAACAACAGATGGTGAGACCTGAGACTTCCCTTTTAAAGCTGTTCCCTGCCCGTGGGCACTAAAGTGCAGCTTCATGCTGCCTTCTGAGCCTGAGGGAGGCAGAAGCCAGTTGTGTTGGGATGTGGGCCGTTTGTACATGTACAAAAACTCACAAGATAGCATGTGTGTGTCCTATACATACACGTGCAGTCTCTTATGTTTATCTGTTTGAAACAATATTGACTGCACAGTGTTCTCGTCTAAATATGATCATTAATGATTCTTGCACAGGCAAGTACAGTAACCCTCTGTTCCCACTGTATGTGTAACCATGAATATGTTAGTGTTCTTTTTATATCCTGCCTCCCCTACCTTTCCTATGCATAATGCATATCTGTCACCTGTGCTCTGTCTGAGCGAGTAACTCTCTCTGTATCAAAGAATTTTCTGACCGTATAAGACTTCTTTCCGCAATTGGTGGCAGACATGCAAGTAGACAAGCACACATGGATGTCCACACTGTGTGAGGGCTTCTACGCAAGTCAGGGCTCTTAACATGTAACGTTATCTCTTCATTCTTACATTATTTCTAATATCTGCTTCAGTTTCTGTTTGTTTTTAGTCTGCTTCCAGGCTGTCGATGCTAGCTTTAGCTGTTATTTTTTCAGAGATATTTTGGTTCAGGTTTTCTCTGACTAATCCTTGATTTATAATATTGCGCTTTAGCATGCGTGCACCCCCATCTGTTTCTCACACGTGCGCTAGTCTTTTATAGTTTGTGACTCACACGTGTGTCAGTCACAGTTTTATTGCACCGTGTGATTGCATGGAGGTGCGCAGAGCATGTAATGCTTTTGTTTAGCTAGCTTTCTCTTTGTTTTAGAAGTCTCTGTCTGGGTTTTTCCACTTCCTGGCGCACTCTCCAGTGTCAGATAACAGAGCGTGTTATGCATTTCTCCCCAGGAATTCATGGTTATGTTTTTTTTTTTTTTTTTGTAATTGCTAGAAATAACACACCATAATGGACATGAAGTAGCCTTTTGACCAGAAATCCCACTTCACCACTTTGACATGCCAATCAGAGCATCTGCACATTTTTCTCGTTATGCAGAAACTCTATGGGCCCTCCCTGTGAGCCTCCAGTGCAGCTCTACGACCACTGCTGCCATTCAAATATGAATTAAGAATGAGTTTCAACAGCTAGGTCTATGCTGTGAGTCATGTTAGTGGTGTCTCTTTTGTGAATTCACTGAGAAAGAACTGATTCTGGATGGGCAAAGGGTATATCAGTGCAGTGCATGTAGTTAATATGAAGCCATTCATTGTTAGACAACTAACAAGGCACCTTTGGATACTCTTACATGGTTATATGTCATCAGTGTGATAGTGATGCATCCCAGGTGTTATTTTGTGATGAACTGTTGTAATTTTCCTTTTTGTGGTACCCACTTTCCCTCAGCATGCCTCATTGAGCTCTACTAAAATGAGCCTGGTCCTGAATATTGGATATTGTGTGGATCATAGCTTCACACAAGTGAAAACACATTCATGGATATGTCTGTGATTACCTGCTGCTTTTGTATTGAAATTTAAATATTTATTTGCAAAAGAATGAAAAAATAAAAATAAATAAAATACTCTGTTAAATGTTGAAACCAGTGTAAATTGTTCTTCCTGTGCCAGTAATCGCAAATCAATGTGATTTTATTTTCTTGCTTTTCAAGTTGTTAAAGGTGGATTTTCATCAAATATTAATCCAACATCGAGAATTTTTTTTTTTTTTACATGCAGATTGAGGGAGTGACACCTGTCACTCTCTCCATCTACTCCTTCAGAACAAAATGAGAGTCATGGCCCTTGTACAAAATGCAACAAATCTTGTGGCTGCATAGAAATTGTTATCTCTGCTTCTTCAGTGATGGATTTCTGCCTGAATAGCTGTTGAACTCAGGTGCAAAATGTTAAGTTTAGAAAGAAGCCTGAAGGACTGACACCAAAACCTGACACTTACCTCTGCTGATAGCTGAAACTTTTTCTCCATACTCCATTAGTTGCTCTGCAAATACAGTAACAAGATGTCACATTGTACACATTTGGCTAGTTATATGCAGGAGTAAAAGAAAAATACACGACCCAGAAATGCAAAGTATATCACCTGTTGCTGTTTGGTTTGTGATTTGATGGAATAGATCAATCATAGATCGCTCACATTAGAATTAGTAACATGTAGATATATTGGATTACAGAAGTAATTATTTAACATTGTGCATTACACACAATGTTGCTATCACGACTGCTCAGATCAAAATAACTTTGCTTTGGTCATGATCCATATCTTTGGATCAGGATGTAAATCTTCAATAAATGCATTATATTGCCAGTTTTTTGGGTGCTTCCTGCCCTAAAATGTCAGTAACCTGCTAGTAGCGATGCATGCTGCACTGCATGATGTCCCATTTCAGTTTATGCTGTGGAGCCAAAGGTAAACACAGTTGCATGATTCCATCCATCTCTAACAATGTTGCTGCTTAGCACACACGGGTAATTGGTCAATTCCCATAGTCTCCAACTATGAATACTGTATGTTAACAAATGAGGCCCTTAAGACACGGTTTGATCCTGACTCTCAGCATCCAGGACAAAGTAAACTTCACTCAGTTTTTACACAGCAAATGACTGCTTAATTGATAAGCTTTAATTGTTTCAAATTTTTCAAGAATTGTTTAGATTGTTATGGTTCTGTTTGCGAATATCTTAATTCTTCCACAGTGTATTTGAATAACCTTCATGAAATTAAAACACCTAAAGCATTGGTTCTAAATGTTCACAGCTTCTTGGCCAGTGGGAAGAGCTTTTCTTCAATAATTTCTTCCATAGTTTAAGTACAGATCAATCCGAAGAAATGTTTATGTTAAAAGCCCTTCATGAAATAGTGGCAGTGGAGCACATTGTCAATGTACAGTCTGTTTATAATTATCAGCGTCCTATAATTATCTGTACTCACTTAGTTACTCAGTATGTGTCTGAGTCAACAGAACAGATTGTCTGCCTGGGATTTTCTAATTTGGTTGCTTGGTTTCAAACTCTTTCCTCATTTACTCCAAGATAGCAGACGCAAACCAGGCTCCATAGTGCCAAAGCTATCCAAAAGGTGGGCAAAGTGTAAACATGGATGCTGTTAAAAATGGCTAGAGGAGAGAAAAGGATGGGGAAATAACACCGCCAGTCTTAACTCCAACTCAAGGTGTTGTTCAGCGTTCTCACAGTCATATTGAAAAGCTCAGACACATATGCACATGCACTCACTCACTTGTCGCTTCCGCTTTTAAGCATGCCGTGTCTCCCAGCGCACCACCCTAAGCCTCTCATCATCAAGTGCATTAGTGTATGCCGGTGATTGGATAATGACTCATCATTATAATCATAAATACTTGAATGTTTAGGCCACAGGTTTTGATCCCTTCATGTAGGTCCTGCAGAACTTAATACAGTGTCGCCTCACTGCTAGGATTTTGAGGACAACATAACACAATGCGACCCATTTCTGTGTGGGGTGTCTGCTCTTGAATGGAGGCCAGTGATCCAGCCTCAGCAGATGGTACATTTATATTCATTTAACAAATGGTACACTCACTCTAGAGCGTCTATTGCATTATGGGAGGTTTTCACTTGCAGCATTTCACAACTGCAATTGAATTAAACCAAACACTTATGAGGAGTGATACAAAATATCTGCAGCAAAAATGGCAGCAGATGAGACTAAGAGACAGCAAAGAATAACCACTATGCTCTGTATAGATGTTACGTCCCTGTATTGTAGTATCTTGTCTAGTTCTGACCCATTTTCCTTTGAAGTAATGAAATTCTGCCCGTGTACGTCTCCCACTGACCTCCAGCAGGTCATGGGATTAATTGCCTTGGCATTCCTGGTGATCCTACTGCCACCCTAAGACTGTTTAAGTATGGGAAGCACATACCCAGCTGGAAAGTCATAGTCTAGAAAGACTGAAACACTGAATAAAAACGCAGATGAAAGAAAGCGCTGCAAGATATTAGATATCATCGGTTGACCTGTGCAGTGCAGTCACAGATGCTTCAAACGTTGTGCCGCTCGCAGGATGTTGGTCGATCTACCTGCTCAAGTGTGAAAGCATAGCAGAGCTCTGGGGGGGATCAGGGAGCAATGCTATATGATCCATATTATGTGGGCCAAGAGTTTAACCCTTAAGTGACATCGATGATATGGACCCAATGCATGGCACACGCTCCACCAGCTGAGTGACCATTGGGATCGAATGTTGTCTTGTTTACCTTTCATCTCGAGGCATATGGCTGAGATAGCATAAAATGTGACAGTTTAGAGTCGTGTTATCTGTCCAAATGGAAACCGTTTTATTTGGAATCCCACGTGTTCACGAAAACCATGTTTGTTTTATTGCTAATGTGCATGTTATCAATTTAAGGAAAGAAATGGGTTGCACTGACTGTTCGATCGCAGAATGTTGCTTTGCAATTCTGTTTTTTCCATTAGCTCTTGTTGATAGGGATTAAGCCCCTTGAACTCAATATCAATGATGTTAAAAGGCAGACAGGATCCATTCAGAGGCGATTAACTAATGGTAATGTCATTCATGCTTCTCTCTCTTGCTACCACCGCCGCAGCTCCAACACCGAATCCTTGTCAACTAATGTCTCAGAACAGTTTCAAATATAGTTTGTCCCAGACAACCGATCTCGAGTCAGTGACTCTGACCTGGTGTCTTGTCTTCTGGCCATGCTGCAGCATGTTCAATAATGCAGGGCCAGAAAGCAGCGATGCAGGGTGAGTTAAGAGCATACCTCACTACCACTTCCCTCCTCCCTTGGAGAAAAGAGCAAGAGGTGAAAGAACGAGGCAGAAAAGAGGAGATCTTACCAAACTGAAGACAAAAGATGACATGAGTGCAGGAGAAGTATTGATGTCCAAATATGAGAATGTGGGAGGACATTGAGGAACGAAGAACGTGTTGACTTAAATCACCAAGAGCGAGGTTTTTCCCATGTGTGTTTACTCCACAGTCCAGTGGAGAGAGTGAGAGAGGCTGTCTTTAAAATCAAACCAACCGTGTACATTTAATATCATGGTCAAAAAAGTAATTTCCTCTTACCAGACCATCTGAGGTTTAGCCGGAGCTCAGTGACCTTGCAGTTGAACTGAGCTGCAGGGGACAAGGAGGGAGGCTGCTAACAGTGAACATAGCCTGATGCATTCCACAGCTACCAGAGACCCAGTGGGTCTAATAACTACTATTAGATAGGATTTTCACAGCAAGAGATCCACTAATGGAATTTATAATCACCTGGTTTAGCATGCCATAGTGGAGGAGAACTGTTGCTTTGGATGCATTTGAATCTGATCAGTTAGATGTTTTTTTGTGTTTTGTGTTTTTTTTTTCAAAAGCAGGACACAATCCTGAACCTTGTTTTGATCCAGGTTATTATTTTTGTCTCAATGTGCTGTGAATGAAGTGGCATGTCTGGGAGTAAAAATGAAACCTCAGCTCCCCTTAGCTCATCAAATCCCTTCCCCTATCTGATCCATCTCGTAAGACAAGAAATTTCCGTTGAGGAAATTGATTGAGGAACTGTCAAGTCAGAATCTAGTCTTTTCTCCCTAGATTCCTCTGTCCAGCGTTTGTCCTTAAACCTCCAGTGCCAGAGGACTTTGCAATGAAATGGCTGATGACTTCAACCCAAAAATCACTATTCTGGCTACCTCGCCTATTCATCTATTCAATACCGTTAGGTCCATTTCCATTCATTTTCTAACTTATTTTTCTATTCAAATAAACTCATTAACTGTATCTTTTGTCATATAGTCTCTTGATGGAGGACATAAAAGCGGGGATATAGCTCCAGACAGCAGTGTAGCACTTGTATGGAGGTTTTTTTTTTCTTCAGTTTTTTATACTCTCATTTTACAAAGACATGCAAATGGATATTTCTCTCTTAAGTGTACGTGCTTTGCAAAAGTATTCAAAGAATATGCAGAAACCTCTACAAACAATTAAAATATTAAGTCTAGGAATAAAAAAAATGAAAACTGTAGTTATATGCTCCACAGCCACATTTCAGCAGCACTCATCCAAAAAGACACTAATATTTGCATGTACAAAATTAGCAAAATATCATGAAATACACTAGTGAGGTGAATTCGGGTGTAAAGCTTATTATCCCTTATTGATTTCCCTTAATAAATACCAGCCACAAATGAGGAGCTGTGGATCAAAAGAAGGAGACAATTAGATAAGGATTTATAAGCTATGAGATAATTTGTGGATTTTAGCCCTGATATTCTGACAGTGTGCACATACACATACGTATTTGTTGATGTAATGCACCTGCATATGATGTATGCACATGCATGAAAAATAGCTGATCTACAAAGCCTCTAAGCCCAGAACTGTATTCCTACAGTATTTTAAGTTGCACCACCCTCAGCACTGAGCATCCCTAGAAATAAAACAATTTTAAGATCTATTGCAGTGCCAGCATCTACAATGTATGCCACTACACTTTGACTTTCATGCAGCATTGTTACAACTTGCATTTATTCATGTAATTAGTCCCCCTACCATAGCATTATGTAATGCACCTACATGGTGGGTGTTTTTCAACGCCCTGTCTAAGATGCAATACATCCCGCGCTGCAGCCACTCTTTGATGCACGTCATTTGAACTGTAAACTGTATTTTGTAAGAAGAACCATAGGCTATTAAAGGAGCTCTACAAACTATTCATATTCTATGTACTGCTCTAAAAATAAAATCTTTAAAGAGAAAATATGATTTCAGGGCACCGCGGGTCAGGAAAGACACTGCAGTGTATACATTATGAGCATGCAGAGAGCACTGATTGCAACCTTGTGCTCCATTCCACCCACGTCTTTATTCAAACTTATTGATTCCAACAGTAAAAAGAGAGGGGCAGGAGGATTTGACCATGAGTCTAATGGCGCTATCTGCTGTTCACTGTGTTACACTGCACCTAATTGCACACTGCACTGAGCTGTTCAATACCTGTGGTAACATAAAAGCATTTGCTCAAAATACATTAGCATTTTCATTTCAGTAACAGACTGAACTTACTCAAGAGCTGGTATCTTTGCAGAAATTTATGTAATATTGCACTGATATCAAACCATTGGTATTCTTTTAGTGACATTCTTCTTGTCTGAGTTATACAGCTCATACTGCTGCTATTTTGCACACCCTCTTAATGCAGTAATCTATATCCTTTCATTCTTCTATCCATACATATTTCCTAGTGTTGTAGCATTGAATTTTTTTTATGCTGACATAACCCCATTTGCTATATGCTATATTTTCCTTGCTATTGCAATGTGCTGTGACAATGGCCCAAATTCCTGACAAGACCATTAAAGTTTCATATTTTGTCTTCCCAGATCTTATTTATTGTTTGTGCTCTTCATTAATGAGGACTCCTTAAAATAAACAATGAAAGAAATGTAGGAGTTGGGATTAAAGGACATACTGTAGAAGGTGCTTTGCCAAAAAGATAGAGTATATCCAGACGCAGGCAATCCATTTAAGTCTGCATTGTTGTCTACTTCATTTTGAAGAATGGAAGGCTTATTTTGGGTCCATTAACTGTACAGACAGCTCCACCTGCTGTTTAGACTGTATTTATTATCCACAACAGCTCTTTTACTGTAAGTTGCATGTTAAAACACAAATGGGGCAGAATGGATGTGTTGTCCTGGATGAATCCACTGCAGCTATCTGTCTTCCAGAAACTCTAAATGCAATATATAAGTGTATTCTTTCTGTGTACTTATAAAGTCTGTCTGTCTATCTATCTATCTATAAATCTATCTATCTATCTATCTATCTATCTATCTATCTATCTATCTGTCTATCTATCTATTTTTCTATCTATCTATCTATCTATCTCTACACA